>JAOALB010000043.1:0-104909 GCA_025331125.1 Mycogone perniciosa
TCACATCATTATCATTATCATTATCATTATCATTATCATTATCATTATCATTATCATTATCATTATCATTATCATTATCATCATCATTATCATTATCATTATCATTATCATTATCATTATCATTATCATCATCATTCACCCTCTCTTCATCCTCCGCCTCCACGTGAGGTCATCATACATACATACACACTATACGAAGTACTGCTGCTCTGGCCCTTGTCTGGCCTGTGTCTGGCCTGTGTTTGGCCCGTGTTTGCTTCATCCTCGTCACCGTTTGCCTCCGCATTTTCTTCCCCTCCTCTCTCTTATTACTGCTACTGCTCCTAATACTACACTACTCCGTACATAAATCCACCTCATTTCCCGGTTGGCTCAATCCCTCTTCACGCCCTCTTGTCGGCCTATCCCTGTCTTCCCCAGTCGTTGCCAAGAATTTCGTTTCCATTTGGATATGAACGATTCCACCCGATCTCGGTGATCTACCCAGATAAGGCGAAGGTGGTTGTTCCTCGCCTCGCATCGCACATCATATCAAACACAGACACAAACACAGATCTCGGCTATGCCTCTGCGGCTTCGGACCGGCTATCCTCTCTCATCCTCCTCCTTTCAGTTTTCATCATCATCATTATCGTCCTCCGCTCACCGCCTGTACGCAGATGGCCGTGACCAGACAACGGGCTATCAGCCCAAGGCACGCGTAACCGAACGCTACCGAATCATCGGGTTCATTAGCAGTGGAACATATGGCCGCGTCTACAAGGCTGTCAGTCGGACTGCGGCCAGCGGAGGCGGCATAGCCGTTGTCCGGACCTCCAGCGGCAATGGCTCCAGTTCCCGCTCCGGTTCGGGTCCCATCGAGGTGGCCATCAAGAAGTTCAAGCCGGACAAGGAGGGCGAGCAGGTCAGCTATACAGGAATCTCACAGAGCGCGATCCGCGAGATGAGCCTGTGCAGTGAGCTGCGCCACGCAAACGTCATCCGTCTTGTCGAGATCATCCTGGAGGACAAGTGCATTTTCATGGTCTTCGAGTACGCCGAGCATGATCTTTTGCAGATCATCCATCATCATACTCAACAGCCGCGACAACCCATCCCGCCGGCCACTATCAAAAGCATCATGTTCCAGCTCCTTAATGGCTGCCAGTATCTTCACACCAACTGGGTCCTACACCGTGATCTCAAACCCGCCAACATCATGGTCACCTCGGGTGGCGAGGTCAAGATCGGCGATCTCGGCCTGGCTCGCCGTTTCGATAAACCACTGCACTCACTCTTCAGCGGCGACAAGGTCGTCGTGACTATATGGTATCGTGCCCCCGAACTCATCCTCGGTTCTTATCACTATACCCCGGCTATCGACATGTGGGCTGTTGGATGCATCTTCGCCGAGTTGCTCTCATTGCGACCAATATTCAAAGGTGAGGAGGCCAAAATGGATAGCAAAAAGACGGTGCCGTTCCAGCGCAATCAGATGCAGAAGATTGTTGAGATCATGGGCATGCCGACCAAAGATCGCTGGAATTTGCTCCCCAGCATGCCCGAGTATAACCAGCTCAACAACCTCCAATCTGCCATGTCCCACCATGGCCATCATGGCCACCATCATCACGGCCACCACCAGTCTTCCAGCAGAGGCATCCCTCTCACCTCTAACCTCGAGAAATGGTACTACAACAACATCTCCACCAACTCCAACACGGGCGCCAACGTCCCAAACAACCCCAGCGGCACCCCAATACTCGCCTCCCTCGGCCAGGACGGCTACAAGCTCCTCGCGGGCCTGCTCGACTACGACCCCGTCAAGCGCCTCACCGCCGCGTCAGCGCTGCAAGCACCCTTCTTCAGCTCCGGCGACCGCGTCAGCGCAAATTGCTTCGAGGGCGTGGCAAACGAATACCCCCATCGCCGCGTCAGCCAAGACGACAACGACATTCGCACCAGCAGCCTGCCGGGTACGAAGCGTAGTGGCCTTCCCGACGACTCTTTGCTGCGAGCGGCCAAGCGCGTGAAGGAATAGGATCCTCCACGGAGCAAACAGCCGGTCAGTCGAAGAGTAAAGGCTTAGAGGGAGAGGGGGGAAACGCATCCTGATTGGGATAATGGTGGGCCTTTCTTATTGAATTCAGCTTTTATATCCATGTGAATTGGGGGTTTGGTACGCGTTGTTATGGGTATAGCATGGCAGTTCATATGGGGATTATGGTGGCGTATGGGGTTGACAGTATTGGCAGTATTGGGAGGCACTTGTTCAGGGATCATCGTTGAAGGGCATCACAAACAGCATCCGGGAGACATGGAGTTTCAACGGGGCAGAGAGTACTATTATTTTATTTGGTTCGTTATGTATTACTATTATGGGAAATCAGAGTTCACTGGGGAGTATTGAAGGGGATTATTGAAGCTGAATACTAGCTAAATATACACAATAGTATTGATGGCACACCACCCATTATACATACTTGCAAAGCTGATGTTACCACAATTGATTAATATTATACCCTTTCCCCATCCTATCTTCCGTAAGGGCAGAAAAAGATGAAAGAGACATGTCATTCATTAGGGTTCGATACTGGAATAAATGAACAAACAAAACAGCAACAACAGCAACAGCAACAGCAACAGCAGCAAAAAAGCGGATAGCCTAACATACAATACAGTTTCTTGTTCTCTTGCCACACCAAAACAAAAACAACAACTTCCCACATCTTTTGTGTTTTCTCTCTGCCTACCAACTTCGCCTCGCTTTGCAGTCATCTAGCAGCCCGGGTATTTGAATGAGTAAATAAAAAAAAATGTATAAGATAAATAAAAAGGGGTTAGGTGAGGGAATATGCTTTCGAGGCAAGAGAAGAAGAGATGAGCGCAAAGGGAGATAAAACACATTCGACACAGGTAATTTTCTCCCCCCGCTGGAGCAAATGGGTAGGCACATCTTGGTTGATATCTCTCCTCTTCTCCTCTCTTCTTCTCTCTCTCGTCGCATCTTCCCCTTTTTCAAGCAGCCGTATCCGTGTATTCTGGGCTGCTCCCGTCATCTCTGTAGCGCGCGTGGGTGTTGTGATATTGTGGGGGTGTAAGTACACCGTCGAGAGTCCTGGTAATGAAGAGCGATCGCGCAAGAGTTGAGTCGAGGGATGAGGACTGGACGATGTGCCTGCCTCGACTAAGCATATCTGGCCTCGGCAAGGATGACGGGGTTTGTGTATATCATTTGAAGAGATTGCCACCAAGTCGTAGGTCGGTATAACGTGGGAAGAATCGTCGGTTATTTCTTAACGGGAGTAGGAGGTGCCTTGACGTTGTTGGAGAGCCACGCCAGGCCCTCGAGTAATCCTTCGCCGGTGGTGGCACAGCTGGGCACCACATACCAGATCTTGTCCTTGAGCTTGGAGAGCTGGAGGGCTTCGGTGACTTCTTGGGGCGTCAAAGCTGTAGAGGGAACCATGGTTAGCATTTACAGGAACAATTGACATGGAGAAGAGGGTAATTAGCCAGATCAACATACCCTCCTTGAGATCTTGCTTGTTTGCAAAAACAAGAAGCAGGCTATCCTTCATTTCTCGGTCATTGATGATACGGTGGAGTTCTTGTCGAGCCTCGTCCATCCGGGCGCGGTCAGAGGAGTCGATAACAAAGATTAATCCTTGGGTACCTAGTAGATGGAAGTATTAGAATCAGGATTCTGCCAGAACAAGGCCTGATGAAATATAGTCCAGCTCGATAACCAGAATGAAGAGTGTGTGTTCTTGAGCAAGCAAAAACGTACCACTAAAGTAATGTCTCCACAGAGGTCGAATCTTGTCCTGGCCACCAACATCCCACACGTTGAACTTGACATTCTTATACGTGACGGTCTCGACGTTGAAACCGACAGTGGGGATGGTGGTGACATCCTGGCCCAGCTTGAGTTTGTAGAGAATAGTGGTTTTGCCGGCAGCATCGAGACCCAGCATCAGCAGGCGCATCTCCTTGGATCCGAAGATCTTGCCCATCATCTTGGACAGTTGGCCACCCATGACTGCGGTGATGATTCCTCTCTTCGAACCCCTATTCTGTTGTTTGTCGTGTCGTGTATCTGGAGGACTCGGCTCGACTCTCTCTCGTGCGCTTTACTAATATCACCTTCGTAGCGGCAGGAAAGGAGGTTGAAGGACAGGTTTCGCGACACTATACTCGGTTGAAAAAGGAGGGGGGGGTTTATAGAAGGATCGACGGGCGTATTAGGGGCTGGATTCGTATCGTTCTGATCAAATCAGCGTTTCTATTCGCGCAGCAATAATAGACGACAGGTTAGCGATGATGGTAAACTTTCCAACACGTGTTGTTGAGTAGCAGCCTCGTTCTCCTCCCACCCCAGCTTTGGTGAAACAGCACCCAATGTGAGGGAGGGAGGAGGGAAACAAGGGGGGGGAAAAGAATGATGCATTGTACACCCATCAAACCGCAAACTCACCTTCAATGTGCCACGGCTTGTTTCCTTTTTCCTTCTTCTTCTTCTCTCTGCTTTGCTCCCCTTTTATGCTGTTGGCGCACGTCCTCCTGAGCAGCGTGGAAGTGCAAGAATCGAGAGCAAGACGAGACAAGACGGGTCGAGACGCGGCAGAATCGAGAGGGAAGGGAATCAATGGGCTGAATAATGGACTCAGCCGACGGACGACAACGGACCGGGAGCGCAATTGATCCAGCCAGCTGGGGATTGTCAGGCTGAAGCTGGAGCTGGAGTTGAATCCTGTTGCTTTCTTTCTTTCTTTTCCGCCTTACGGAGTAGCACTCGTACTCTTCTCCCTCTTGTTTATGCGAGAGGCTCGTTCGCCAGGGACGCCAATCAGATGCGAAGACGCACGTGGACGAGCGAAGTTCAGGGAGGACCAAGTACGAGTACCTGATGGTACCTGACAGTAGCCGCTGCAACGCTTCTGTGACTGCTTCCAGACACTAGTATAGTGCTCCGTAGTGGTGCTCCGTGTGGTGGAGTCAGGCGCAACCTCTCCTGCTACGTAGTACGAAGTAGTCCTACTACTATTATGGAATCCGTACCTGTACTTACAGGGCATACAGGGCATACAGGGCATACAGGGCCTTCTGCACTCTATCGGAATGGAACAATGTCCTGTCCCGCCCCCATTTGTTCATTTCAGGGGTAGCGGCCAATCTTCTTTGCCAATCTCCGGTTGCTGCGGGACGAGGCCAAGAGGCCAGAGGGTCCATTCCAGGGCTATTCCAGGGCCATTCCAGGGGCTGCCGCCACACTTAGTGCTGAAAAGGGTCCGCTAGAGCCTCCATTGGGCCGCTAGCTTTAGTGGCTTTAGTAGTTGGTGCGCTCCACAAGCCACAGAGCGCGGAAGGCTTCATTATCCTGATGATCAAGTCCATCATCATCAACCCGCTAATCGGGCACGTGAACCAACGATGAACTCCCTCGTCATGCATACAAGTAAATGCAAGTCAGTCTATGGGGAAGAGTTGCAGAAACACGGGAATAATCAGATACTACTACTGCTTTATTAGCTCAGAGTGGACCGCCGTATGCACGGAGTACTCGTACTACTCCTACCCTTGGCACGGATCAACCGCTGAAGATCATCAATCACGGCATCATGAAATGATGATAAAGAAGAACACACTAGCAAGGATCGTATACATACTAGCTCTGACGAAGGGAAGGCAATAAGGCTATGGACGGCATAATAATACAAAGTAGTAGTAATAGCAATACTAACTAATACATAATCCGTACTATTCTCCATTGCCGTCCATATATCCCGTATTGGTGTGTATCATATTACATAGAGTATTCGTTCTAAATCCTTTACTCCGTCTAGAATCACAATCGAAATATTCAAATGTTCCGAATCAAGTCATCTATTCCATTAACACTAGCCTGGGTATGAGCTCAAGAGCCAAAATCCTGATTCGTCTTGTCCGCCAACGCCATAGCAACAAGGTGCCGCCTCACATCCATACTCCGCGCATTCAAGTACAATTCCAAAAGCAAACACAAGGCTCTCAATGCCGATATTCAATCACAAACCTTCTCTCCACTTGCTGCAGTGTGGTCGAATCATTCTCGCCCTCAAACTTGAGGTCAACCTTGCCATCTGCCGCCATACTATGGACTTCGGCCTTGTAGAACGTTGTCGTGTTGGGGTAGAGTGCAAGGACCACTTGCCCGGCTTCGTAGTCTTTGGGTATGCTCGCCTGGCTCTCCGGCGCGATGGGAATCATGCTGCTGGCGCTTGACCGATACTCCTTTTGCTTGCTCGGGTCCTCAGGCTCAACGTCTAGCACTTTGTAGCGTCGGCTTTTGCCCTCACCAAGCACCTGCGCAACCTCCCCCAGGATCCAGTCGGATGTCTGTTCCCCGTTGACGGCCTTGGGCTTGAATGCGACGGCGTCGCCCTTGGAGAAGACCACCTTGGACCTGTTGTTGGCTGACGCCGATCCCGATCCGCTGGCACCACCGCTAGCCGAGCCCTGAGGTTCCACACTATCGGCCTTTGGGGGCATGCTGTCCCTATCACGATTGCTGCCCCGGTCGCCGTGCTTTCTGGACGAGCTTCCAATAGGGCTGGGTACTGGAGAGTCGCCCGTGCCGTCAAAGTCATACAGCGAAGCCGCAGCGCTGTCCCGTGTCGCAGACCTCTTAGCCGGACCCGCCGCCTGCGCTTCAGCCTGCTCCTTGGCCACCACGACTGCGCGCAAAATCTTCAGCTGGTCTACCTGCTGTCGGAGGTTGTTCACGTTGGTTTCCGAGAATTTGACACCAGCCCTGCACAGCTGCTCCATCTGCTTCAACGCATCCGTCGGGACACTGTCCGAGTCCATGCGGCCGGCTTGCCTGTCCATCTCAACAAGCTTGTTCAGAGTGTCATTCTCGGCGTTGATGCCCGCCACAATCTCTGCCATCTGAGCCTTGCACCCCTCCCAGATGTTCAACTCCTCGCCGTGCGTGTTGCCATTGTTGCGGTTGGACCCGCGGCCGCTGCGATTCCGTTGAGACATGGGTGACTGGTCGTACCACGGGCCAAGCTCCTCCTGAAGGTTTTTGATTTCGCGCTGCGCTTTTCGGTTAGCCATCGTGATACCCGGCTGATGCTGTCGCCCGTCCGTCCGTTCCGTCCGTCTGTCGTGCCACGACCAAAAAACAGGTCACGGCCAAAGGGGGAGAGCACGCCAAAATGAAGGGTAGATGAGGAGGGGAAGAGAGAGCCAACTTGATATTAACGCCACCAACGAGCAAAACTGAGGGTTGAAGAGTTTATAAACTTACCAGCAGCAGGCAACTGTTTCTTTTATGAAGAAGGCAACAGACAACAGACAACAGCGGGCAACTGAATTGCTCTCTTCGACTCGACTGTTCCCCCTCGGAAGGAGTGAATGATTGATCGCGGCGCGTCGAACGGCGGATAGGCGACTCGATGGATGATGGTGGTTGAAGGGAAAGAAGACGGATCGAAGACGGCTCGAAGAGGGAAAGGACGAGAATTTCAACCCATCGTATGTCCCAGAAAGGAAAATGGCAGCCAGCCAAGCGCACAAGCTGCAGCCTGCCGCCACAAACGTCGTCAAGGTTCAGTTGAGGCGGAAAGTGAAGAGAGGGGCAGTGATGCTTGTACATATGACGAATGTGACTTTGATCGCGCATCTTTGACTTTCCGCGCGCAGAGATAAGATAAGATCTGGCTAGGTCTTCGGATCATCCATTTCCCGGTATTCAACTAAAAATAGCCACCTCAAGCTTTGTAACATCTTCAACACCACAATGACATGAGTATGCAGAGCGCAAACTACTAGGCGCTCCACCTCAAAGGTGTGGTTCTATCCGAGCTACAATGATCACCGAAGACAGCGCAGCAGCATGGAAATGTCTACTCTCCATCTCCTGTTTCGTCATCATCGGCGAGTGGATGACACCGTCAAGGCTATCCATCATCAACAGTATGAAGGCTCATTTGTAGGTGCATGAAACGATGGAGTTCGACACTCTTGCTGATCCCAGGTTAGGTGGGAAAAGCTGCTGCTTAAATATATGAAAACTCTCTAACTAAGTGATCATGACCATCTGGAAATCTAGCTGTTATGATATCGTCATTGACTTACATATCCGGCTGTTGTTGTAAGTTAGTTGAGAATGAAGGATTTACCCGTTACTGAGGTTGACAGAGGCTTTCCTTCAGATGCCATGTTAATGAATGAAAATACTAAGAGCACAGGTAGGTGTTTGGCACAGCGTAGGCGAAATCTGGAGAGAGGCTTCGTTACGTTCGCTCACCGAGATCACATCTACCCTCCATGCAGGCCACACATCCAAACTCCAAATATGGAGGTTCTCACAAGTCCCGCATTGATACATAGGCGAGGTTCACAGTCATCGAATTGCTCAAGAGGGAAGGTTGATTTGCACGTCTGGGGAGGGAACCTCTGCAGCGAGGCTGGTCACTCACGCAATGTCTTCTCTATAAAATGTCATACTAGGGTGCAGTAGCATTCCTGATGACTAGAGTCCAAGACATTTGGTCCAGACTCGTTTGCGGGGTGGCTCTCGTGAGAACCCAGACCGATGACGAACTTCCATAGCTGCTCCCTATAAATGCCCATCCAACCTCCAGAGGAAGCCCTGGATTTCCCAAAGACCAAGTCATATCCCTGATTACCGCCATGGCACCGACACCAGACTTTGTTGTCTCAACCGTGGACTTGGACCGAGACTGGGATGACCTCTTCGCCACACATTGGGACTCCTGGAAGAGTCCGCTGCAAGCCATTGGGCGATTGACATACGCAAACCTCGGTGCAGGTGGACTGGAGGAAGCTGCATAATTTGAAGCTTCAAAGCTCAAGTACTTGGCTGAGGCTCGAGCCAGTCCTGATCAGCATTGGCTGAAGGTTGAAGACTTGAATCGTCAAGACCAAGGTCTCTCACCCATAGTCGGGGGCCTTGTATGGACACACCATCGCGGCAACGCTTCTCCCTAGGGCACCCACCAGAAAGAGCACCAGCCAGTGCCTGATCTACCCGGGTTTGGGTTTGTTCATGGCTCGGAACGTTATGAGCTAGCCCGAGACGTGTATACACAAATATGGAAGTGGCACCCAAAGCTGATGCAGCAGAGGGAACATGCGTGTAAGTGCCTAGTCATTCCTCTTGAAGCGTCCTTGACGGCTAAAAACTACTGTGATCTGGCCGATAGACGGCCAAGTTATATGGGTAATTCCCGAATATCGTCGTCTCAGAGCTGCTACAGCTCTCGGGGACCACTTTCAGAGCATAGTAAACAAGCTTGGCATCGAGGCCTATGCCGAAGGCACTGCCTTAGGCACGCCACTGATTTTCCAACATGGCTTTGTCCTCATTGAATACCCAGTCTTTGTCTTTCGCCGAGACAATCCGAGTGTAGACTGGATTCGTCTTGTCCAAAAACTTCAGGCTCAACCAATTGGCATTCTTTGGAGGCCTAAAGGGGGGCAATACAGCGAGGGGAAGACGATCTTACCTTGGGAGGGAAGAACCCGACAGTCCAAGCCTTGAGAGGGTGCATCCATTTCGTCTCTGAAGCAGATGATACTGGGTTGATTGGTGGTGGATGTACTCTACACATGGAGAAGTCAATGAATGGCTCTTGTTGGTTGCCGGTATGTCTGCGTGTTTGACCTGCATCTAGTACAACCCCAGCTACTTTGGTAGCTGTAGGTATTTCACATCACTGGGTGAATACAGAGGGATCAAAGGCTAAACCTCAGCCATCAAATACCGAAAGTGACTTGATCGGATCCAGGAGACATTCGAGCATTGGCTCGGCATGTTACAGCCTTGCTAAACCAACTGAAGCATCATGACCTCGAAGTAAATTCTGCAAGGATCAATGCATGGTGGCATGTCTAACTAACACGTATTAAGATACAATAGAATGTACTTTGCAAGAATAGGACGCTCTGTGATGCAATGCACGCCCTCCCTCCTCTACGTACATGACCTTCCACTGTATGAGACTGCCGTCCTTTTTATATCCATTCCTCAGTTGCTTACACAGCCATAGCCTCTAATCCTACTGACTGTATTATTAATCGCTCTGTCTTTAGAGTGCCTTCGTGGTGTAGAACCTTTTGCTCGGGCGTGGGACGACAAGGCCGTTTTTTATTGATGCTGAAATCGAGGTGGCCTTTTACACGAACTGATGAGGAAACACTCCTAATCTCCAAATAAATAACCCTCTTCTTTATAGAATGGCGTTCGTGGGCTGATAATTGATACTCAATCTGGCCAATGTCGCTTATTAAAACAAATACCAAACTTGTGTCACATGGGCTACACCCGTACATAATACCATCCATCAGGTACACCAACTGGGTGCAAGCCTGAATTTATTATACCTGGTATAATCGATATTTTAGCCCCCGAGGCAGGTCGATTCAGTGTTGAATCAATCACAATGTGAACCTCACCTGGTGTGTTCGAGGTCATGTTCACGGCTTTGTCCAAGGATCTATCTACTATTCAGCTTATGACTAGTCGCACACATGAGAATGCACAACTCTTCTTATTCGTTGCATAATTTAACCATATTCCCCTCACGATGCATCTCTTCCCGAGTCACCAATCACAGGATTTATTTCATACTCCGTGGTAATATTGCGGGGTTGTTGAGTCAATGGCGTATGAATGGACGCTACATCAACTCGGAATAAGTTCTTGGCAGCTGTATCGAGCGGAGCCTCGAGTCCGAGTTGAAAGCTATGAATAGTATTTCCCCGAAGCTGAGATTTCTTCTTCTCCTCTAGCAATAGGGTAGAGAGAAAGAGGCCGTTCGGTTACACCACTAGGCAAACTCCAATCACAATCCCCATATATCACATCAGCATCCTAATCGTGCTGCGGTTCTAAGAATGGCCGCTTCTCCCTCGCAAGAAGGCCTTGAGCAGACCAGCACCACACCGTTGTCTCACGACAGCAGCGACTCGAGTCTACAGACAGCTGATCCCGAGAGACTACTCCTCAGTGAGGGTCCTAACGATGCTCAGATACAGCCCACTAAGAAGTCGACATGGCAGCCTGATCAGTATTGGGGGTCACTGCTCTTTAATATAGCTGCATTCATTCTTCCTGCTCTTTACGGCACACTATCCAAGCTCTGGGTGGCCAATATCGATGCCTCCATGGTCGTGACAACAGACGCCTATACATACATGAACACAGCTTCCGAAGCTCTCAATGAGGGTCTACCTAGAGCAGCATGGGTCATCATTGGGGATAAGTCATCAAGAGATCTGGCGAAACGGCTCCAGTTGACGCACACTCTGGTCGCGTTCCAGTCAGCCGCTGGGCTCGTTTTAAGCATCATCTTTCTCAGCGCCGCATCCTCATTTGCCAAGAGCTTCGTACCAGAGGAGGTACGAGAAGTAAGCTTGACATATGTTCGCATTGCATCTTTCACGGTGCTAGGCGGCACGATCGAGGCAGCCGTGGCATCGGCAACCAGAGCCTTGGACAAGCCTGATGTTCCCTTGGTGATCAGCTCCGTTAAATTTTCCATCAATATTATCCTGGATCTGCTACTCATCTCTCGTTTTCACGTCGGCTCGTTTACACCAACTGTCAATATGCAAGGCGTCATTCAGCTGGTGTGCAATCTATCAGCTGCATTTGCAGGGCTCGCCTACTTTATTTTTTCCTTCAGCATTCCCGCTTGGCGGAAAATGAATCATCACCGACATGAAGATCGTCTTGAAGCGGCAAATAGTATCTTTCCAAGTCTCCGGGCCCTGGTGGTTCTTCTCCGCCCTGGCCTCATCTTCTTTGCCGAGTCTGCTATTAGGAACGCACTCTACCTCTGGCTCGTCTCGACCATTGTTGCCTTGGGGGCTACATACTCGACTGCCTGGGGCGTGTTCAACACCATTCGCTGGGGACTGGTCATGGTCCCGGTCCAAGCCTTCGAAGCAACAGCACTCCAATTCATCGGCCACGAATGGGGCGAGTGGCGGCGGAAGATTGGCGTCAACTTGCGACGACCCAAGGCCAGCTGGAAAGATCTCTACGGCATTACCCGCCCAGCTCTGCAGTCCCTCATCCTGGCCGTGATCGTTGAGGTCCCTATTGCTGTGTTTCTCTCGGTGTTTGGTGCACGACCCTTTGCCCTCTACCTCAGCGGATCAGAAGAGGTTGCTGATGTCACGGCTCATATGTGGCGAACAATTGACTGGTGTTACGTCTTTTATGCGATGTCCACACAGCTGGCAGCTATTCTACAAGGTACAAGGCCGAAGTGGTATCTATATCAGAGCCTAGCAAGTAATTTGCTATATGTCCTGCCGTGGGCGATAGTGTGCCAGGTCGTTGATTTCGACGAGAATAATGCATGGACTTATCATGCTTTGGTATTTGGTGGTAGCTTGGTGTTTAGCTTTATTGACATCCTCATTGTCAATGGTATATGGACTTGGACATTGATATCAGGCAAGGCGAGATTAGAAGTGTTTCGAGAGTAATAACCTCCTGTTATATTAGGAGAGAAGGCCCCTTATTTTGCAGATTATCGTCAGCCCTGATGAGTTTACCAATAGTTTGTAAATCTATAAACCGTCTATAAATCCTGTTACCCTAGAAACAGTAGATTTAACCCCATGGCCGCTTCAAGCTTATACACCTCAGGTCATATGATTCGTTTGTTCTGAAAGACTTCGCCCAGAGCCAACAGCCCGTTACAAGGCAATGGTACCCTTCATATCGATGCCTAGCACCATATATACAGTCGAATGGACGCATCATCTCACTTGACAGTTTGATTTCCTTGTTCCAATGTTACTTCATCGTGACGTATGAATACACATGCGGGCTAATGGTGGGTGTAGATTGTTCTGCGGGAGGCCTTCACGGCTGAGGTCGATGCCGCACCATCCGACAAGATGTACTAATCTACCTTTATGAGATGCAAAATATCACCAGGAAATCATTCCCCAATTAATCAGAGTCAATGGTTTCACAGCCAATGTCCGCTGGGTAAACCTCTCGTCAATTTCACCCAACAGAGGCAGCCATTGGTGATTGGACAATATGGCTTCAGTAGCACTTCAGTCCAAAGGGCATCGAGACCTCCTCGACATCATCGACAAACTCCGCTCTAAAGGCATCAGGAGATATGTTGATCTCCCGGAGATCGTCGTCTGCGGCGACCAATCCGCTGGCAAAAGTTCAGTCCTTGAGGCCATCTCGGGGATGTCATTCCCCACCAAGGATAACCTTTGCACGCGGTTTGCAACTGAACTGATTCTTCGCCGAGATACTGCCTCTACCGTCAGCACCTCCATCATTCCCGGCCCCGAAAGAACGGCGGGGGAAAAAGAATACCTTTATCGTTTCCATCATGATGTTGACATGGCCAACCTCAACCTCGGCAGTGTAGTCAAAAAGGCTACCAAGGGTATGCGGCTGTCAGGGACTAAAGTTTTCAGTACTGACACTCTTAGGGTCGAATTATGTAGTCCTACCCAGCCTCCTCTCACCATGGTTGACCTGCCTGGAATTTTTCGTGCAGGAAACAAAGACCAGTCCGTCAATGACGCCAAGACGGTTCGAGAGATGGTCCGTGGATATATGGAGCGACCTCGAAGCATCATTCTCGCTGTCGTCTCAGCCAAGAGTGATTTCGCGCTCCAGGAAGTGACCGAGTTAGCCCGCGAGCTCGATCCCTTGGGAATACGGACACTGGGGCTCATCACAAAGCCGGATACTCTGGACACAGGGTCTGACAGCGAGGCCGCATAATAAGGAAGAAAGCGATTGAAGATGGACTAGGGGGGTCTAGCCAGTCCCTGACAATTTAGTCTTCATTGCAAACACGAAGGACTAGAAAACATATACTGTAAGTCTCATATTTGTTCATGGTAGTGCCACCTCTTTAAGTATCTCTTCACGAAATCACACTGTTTCGCTGAACAACGCGTGAATATCAACGAGCCCCTTTTTGTGTGCCTTTTTTTCACAGACGGCTTCCAGGTTATGCATGTATCACAGCTTCTCCTTTGATGAATCAATCTCGCAGAATGCTTTGTAGGTCGTAAACTCCTCGTCGTTCCCAACCGCCGACTCCAGGACAAGCTCAGCCGTTGCGCCCACGAAGTAGATGTGACCCTCTGAAATCTCATGCTTTGTGGGTCCCACGGCAATGGTGCCCTTTCCGCTTGTGCAGATGACAATGGAAGGGCCATCCAAGGCCTCAAAGGTGGCCTTGGCGCCTTCGCCCCGTAGTACGCTGCGTACCACACTGAACTCCTCGATGGGGGGGTCATACAGCATAACGGCGGAGCCGGAGCTATAAGCAGTGCGATTGAGCGTGGAGTAGGGATACTCAGTCGGGGTCATCTTTTGCTCATCAATAGGGGCGTAATTATAGGTGAGCATATCGACGAGGGTAGAGACGTCCTTGAACTTGGGTGTCAAGCCGGCGCGGACGACATTGTCCGAGGAGGCCATGCACTCGATGACATCACCAGAGATATAGGCGTGGATATCATCAGCAACGAGGAAGAGGGCCTCGCCAGGTTGTAGGGTGACGAAGTTGAGGAAGAAGAGGACGAAGATTCCAATGTCAGAACCATATTGGCCGTTGAGCCGAGTGACGAGCTCAGCCAGCACCTCGCCCTTGGTTGAAGACACACCACCGTCGGCAAAGTTGGAGCCTTGAGACTTGGCCAGCTCAACGACGGCAGAGACCTCCTTGGTAACATCTTCGGCAGATGAAGACATCAATCCACCAAAGGCATTTTGCAATGCCTTCTTCTTTGCAGACTCGTCACCGCCCTCTTCTTTGGCGATTTGGGCAAATTGAGTGGCATTCTCCTCGCCAACCAACCGTCTCAGAGGCGCTACCGTTTCGAAGAAGTGTGAAATCTCAGACAGAGGCCTGAATCCGCAGAAGCCCTCGAACGGGGTGACGGCAATGACCATCTCAGGCTTGTGGTTGTCATCGGGGTAGTTCTTGGGGTCCTTGGCGTGCAGCTGTTCGGCGAGCTTCTTGTTGGGATGCGCCTGGATAGAGAGGGCCTTGTTGATGGAGAGGATCTTGAAGAGGAACGGCAGCTTGGCACCGTACTTGGAGGAGATTGTCTGAGAGAGGAGAGCTTGGTTATCGGAGAAGAGGTCGACGAGGGTGCGGCCGGATTTGAGGTCTTTGGAGGGGTTCGAGGGGTGAGTGCCCATCCATAGCTAGCAGCGAAGTAAGCTTATGAGAACCGAAAGTATGGAAGGCCGAGGATAAAGCCAAGTTGTGATAAGCATACCTCGGCGTAAGGCTTATCAGATTGGATGGAGAGCTCCTCTGATGGCGTTGCGGCGGCGAATCTGGCGGCAGCCGAGTCGTGGCCCTTTTTGCCCCATTCGTACGAGTTGACGCCGCACTGAAGGCGAAGTAACGGGACCTGCATTGTGACAAGTGTTCTGGAGGCAGAGTTATGGGGGAGACGCCTATGAGACGGAGTGAATGTAAGAAATGATTGTGATGGTGATTATTGTTGTTGGCGATGATGATGTGATGATGGAGCTTGGTGGATTGAAAGCTGGAAGCTTGGACAATTACGCGGAGGACTACTCCGTAGTAGTAGTAATTGATGCTACCAAATTAGCGGATTAATAGCACCTGGCTTACCCCGCTGCCCCGCTAACAGAACCCCGCCATGGGGGGGGTCACAGTTGCCTGAATCCGATGGGTGGAAAGCTGCATCATGATGATCGATTTGATGTCTCTTCTCTGTCACAGCAAATAAATATAAATAGGCACATGAAGGGTATAAAAAGTGACATAAGTGGGTAAGTATATTGGTCGTTAAAAAAAACAGTCATTTAAAAAAAATTCATGGTCAAGCCGCCGAGATCCCAAAGATACCGAGCTCGTCATACATTGTTCCCTATGCCGTTTGCCACCGTTACTCCGTTCACATGGAATCATTCCAAAAACTCCCAATGCCCAGAGCTCAAAGCCCAAAGCCCAAACAAGAAGAATATAGTGTAGTGGGTGTAGTTCACAGCAGTCCCCAGGCAAATACACCCGCCATGCACGTCACCACTGCCAACACGACGCGTATATCGGTTCTATGGGTCGGGCCGTGGCCCTCGACTTTGACAACTGGAACATGCCACCCGCAGTGCTCCTGGCCCCCGATGGTGTTGCATGCGTAGAAAGTAGTCAAGCTGTAGCCCATTTTGGCGAGCCGCGCATCCTGATCAGGAGGCGGCGTCACAAGAGGAGGGTAGGGCGGAGGTGTAGCCGGAGGTGCAGCGTCGAGCTTAATGAGGTTGGATATTAACAATATAGGGCTGCTGTCACTGGCGCTCCAGGCGACCGGTGTTGCATGCAGGGTTGGGGTATTTCCGCTTCTTGACGGCGATGATGTTGGTGACGATGTTGATGTCGTTTGTAGCTGTAATGTTGCGAAAGTTGTAGAAGTTGTCGCAGGTCGTGCACATGTAGGAGCAGCAAAGAAGCCGAGAAGAAGGAAAGGCAGAAGAGGAGGAAGAAGAAGAACAAGTCGGAGCTGAAGAACGCTGACGGCGGTGTGTCGGTGGCATCGCAACATTGTGAATCCGAGGCTTGGCTCGCGGCTAATATCTGACTCGAAGATATAATAATAAGATAATAATATAATAAAAATAACAAAAAAGGGTGTGGATCAATTACGATCTAGGTAGGTGTGTGTGTCTGTACTCCGTAGGCTCAGCCTGAATAGTAATGGACAATAAAAGGAAAAAGAAAGGAAAAGAGTAAAATAAAGACAAGGAATCAGGGCATCTAAAACGGAATCGCCAAAATACAAAGCCAAAGGTGAATCCAGAAATAAAATAAAAGACAAGCAAGAATGGTGAATCCGAAGGAATTGCCTCGTGCCAGTCTGCCCTCCCCCAAAACAAAAGTCTCATGCGCTCTCGTCCTTGGGGAAATGCGTTCATGTCATATGTATTATGTATTATATAGGTATGTACTTCGTATATATGTCTTCTTTTCGCTGTCCTGTCATCTCATACAAAAGCAGCTCACGTCGCGCCGATAACCTCAAATGCCCTCCACCACTCTCTTCCTCGCCAAGGCAAATATGACTGACACTTACTTCGTAGAAAAGGGCAGTGAAGCCAGTTGGCCCCCCGCTCACCAATCGATCTGGCGTCACAATGACCACCCAAGCCGACCTGCATCTTCAGGACCAATGTATGTACATATGTAAGTGCGAGGCAACATTCCGGTTGGTTGGTTGGTCCAGCATTCACCAAATAGCCCTTTGAAATCAGAGCAACTTAATTACTGGGGGGGCAGTGCTCGCGTGGTTCCACTAACCACCAGTTGACCCTACAGAGCGTGCCTCATTCGTGCTTCACGAGCCGTGGCAGCTGAACCAATCGGCTATCCAGGGTGCCGTCTGGCACGCAAAGTTTGACAAGGTTTGAGCCATGTGAGGCCTCATTGTGAAACAACAGGTTGTTGGTCTAACTGCCAATAGTAAGTTGATCAGGTGGTTCACACGCACTCGTCCTCATGATGCCCGGCTTCTCGATTATCCATAGGCAGGTAAGCAGGGATGGCATGCTTCACGCTGACCCCTTGCTGTGCTGTTCTGAGCTTCCCCGGAGTAACAGTTTCATGGGGCGGAACTATTGTTGCCGGATAGGCTCCATAGATCCGGGGTCACGGCCATGCTAAATGACAGCCGTCCGGTGAGGCTCACTGCCAGTGAAATTAATTAACAATGACACATGTCTAGCCTCCAGGGGAAACCCTTGTATCATACATGGTCATAGTATGAACTACTATGGAGTACTTCGTACTGTGAATTCGTATGAGTACTGTCCGTACCGAAAGGAATCTATGAGTAGGTACCGAAGCATGCCGGATTGTGGGTCACCATTCGAAGATGGCCGGAGCTCCGTTGGTTCAAAGCCGTCGACACGAAATTGCCGATCATGCGTACCGGTTGGGCAATTAACGGGATAAAAAGAAACATAAATAACTCCAGAATGAGATTTACCCATCTCTCAATCAATACAGACATGTAGACCTAGATACTTGTACACGGTATCAACGAACAGAGCCAGTCCAGTAGCTATGATAGCATCTTCTCCAACGCCAATAAAACGATTGATCCCTTCCTTATATCCTCTTTCAACCCCGCCAACTCGATTGCCTAACATTTCGTCTTGCCTTGTATTTACTCACCGCACTGACGAGCGGTGCTGGCGATGGGGACCCTCCCTGGCGTCTCGCCCGGCGAGCACCCGTCGTCACAGCCGGCATGCTCTTCGTACGGCCCCTCGACGCATCATCTTGACTCTTTTTCACCCATCCAGGTCCCGTGGGTAGCGTACTCCTCCTCCCAGTAACCGTCTCGTCCACAGTGTCCATTAGGCCATCGTCTGCATCTTCTTGAGCTGGCGAACTTGGGCTGGAGCTACTCAGGAGAATAACCTGGCTACCCGCAGGGATGACAAACGGTGACTTCTCACTCTCCTTTCCTGTCGATTTGGTGAATCCCGACTCGGCGGATGGCGGCTCCGTTTTATCGAATTTCACAGACGCTGGTGGTTGAGTCGCATTTGGGAACAACGCCCCAGGACGTTGGCCTTTGATAGGCGAATACCCTGACTCGTGTCCCTCGTCAAGTTTGCGCATAGCTTCTTCGTAGTCTAAATCTTGGGTTGCCTTTGGTTTGCGTGCCGAAGATGCTGGCACACCTCTTTTTTTGGATGGACTCTGCGTCTGCTTGGCTGTCGTGAAAATTTCCTCAAGCGATGGAAAGGGGCTACTGCTATTGGCAGGTGTGCCCTGGTGCTTCACGTCGTTCGATATCGGTGTAGTCTCGCGCAGTTGCGGTAGCGTTTCTGGGATAACAGTATTATCTTCGGGAGCATCTTCCATGTTGTCATCTGCTTGTGGCTGTCGTCCGCTTCGGATGCTGATTTGCGACGAGGGTACAAATAAACTTGAATCATCTGCAAAAGGAACATCCATGTCACTGCCTATCGATCCATGGTCACCGGATGGATGCGCAGTCTTCGATGCGAAGTTGTCCGAATCAGAAACATCTCCATCCGCGACATCCGCTAGGCGAGATCCTGGTTCTGCTTCCTGGTCAGCAGTTGTTTCACCTCCCTCTCGAATCGACTCGCTCAAATCCTGGGACTGTTGCCTTCCAGGGCTGGCAACACCGACCGACCCCTTCTCAGATTGGGCTTCGAGGGTTTTTGAGAGATCACTGTTCTTCTGCCTGAGTATGTCCCAGCTATCGCTAGCGGCAGTGCTCACTTGTACCTCATCCCCGGAGGTGGACAGATCCAATCTCGGCATATGTTGGCCGGACTGAATAGTAACAGACTCGGGATTCTCCTGCGTGTCCTGCAAACCAGCCTGTATCACATCTTCTTCAACAGCCGCCCTCATTTGCTCCGCACTTAATTGATGCGCCAAACATTCCTCCAGTGTCTGAAAATCGCTTACCTGGGCCTCCCCATTCTCATCCTCCGATGGTTTTTTATTCTCCAGAGTGGTGTCGTTGGCTTTCATAGGCGTATCGAACATTCCAGTCGTCGGTTCGTGCTGTAGGAGCTTCGGCTCTATTATCTCTCCCCACTGCAGCTCCCTGAATCCGGTATCCTCTTCTTCGCTTGCTTCATCCATATCTGGCGCTTCAAATTTATCGTAAACGCGTTGTCCAGTATTCTCGTCGTATACTTTGTCATCTTGCTCGCGGTCTCGCTTCGCCAAAACGACATGGAGGGTAGCGTCATCGCCACCAGGGATTACCAAACCCGTGATGGATACAAGTTCAGGTTGCCATTTGGTAGCCTTAGACATTAGCAACTGCTTCCAAGTGATGACCATGCCAGGTTTGGTTGTTCCGGGCTCGATCGTTGGTAGTGTTCTGAGATCGCCTGGTAAAGACGGGAGGTCGTCCATATCAGTAAACTGGCTGCTTTTGGCCGGTGTATCGTCGTAATTAAGCACAATTGATGCATCAACTCCATTCATCCTTTCATCGACATGGCCCGCAGACTTCCCCTTCTTCTTCTTTTTCTTCTTCTTCCTCCCGACTTCCTGCTCAACTTCTACCTCGTCCTCATAGTAGTATGATTCATCACCCGCAGAGGACGTTTCAGCTTGGAAATTTTCAGAGGCCCGCTTTCGCTTCTTTATGTTCTCATACTTCTGCTGCGGATCCCAACGTTGAACAAATGGAAATGGAGGCTCGCTGAGAACCATGTTATCACAGCAGCACTCCACAGCACGGAATATGATCTTGTCCTTCCACGAGTCCGGGTCCTCATCATCATCCGCTGCGGCCGCATTGTTTTCATTACCATGAACGGGTTCGGTATCCGCCTGTGCAACTCTGGGGTTATTCAAGGGTCGAACGTCCTTCATAAGATTTTGTCGAATCTTCTCTTCGTCGGCTTTGGATTTGGGAGCCTTTAGACCAAGTGCACCAAACAAAAGTCGCCGCCCAGCACCCAAATCAAAACGATTGCGGCGTTTAGCCGATTCTTCCTGAGGGGCATCCGCTGACGGGGGCTCGTCAGTCTGTTGCTCGCCTACTTCAAGGTTGCCGTGGACTGGCTCCGGGATCGTAGAAGGATCCACCATTTGCTCATCGTTCTCAGCGGTGTTTTCATCAACTTGCATTTGAGAGTCCTCAGTCACATTGGCTGTGTCGTCGACGATAGAGGCTAGCAGAGCTTGTTGGCGTGCTAGAAACTCCTCACTTGGGGTACTTGTTCCATTTTCTGACGCAGATTCCGACTGCTGCTGCCTAAGTATCTTGTTCCGTCGTCTCCTGGCGTTGCGTTTCTGTGTCCGGCTAGAGCCATTTCCAGGAACGACAGGCGGCTTTTCTGACGTTTCTGACGTTTGAGCGGCAGCAGCAGCGGGAGGCACGGTTGAACGGACCGGTGGCTTTGATGGAGTTTCTCCAATCTCAGATTCTGAGTCGGAATCGGATTCGTCTAATGAATCGGAATCACTAGAATCGCCACTGCTGTCGTCAGAGGAATCCATTGGCTCATCAACACGAGCTTCATTATCGCCATTGTCAGATCCAGAGTCACTCTCGCTAGTGTCGCTGTCAGATGAGCTCATTTCAGATGAAGACACCTCAGATTCGACTTGAAGTGTGCGGGTTAAAGAAGTTTGCTCCTCGGCCTGGCTCTCTTCTTCGCCACCAGATGAAGAATCATCTTCCGAGTCGCTGTCCGAACTGGATTCGTCTTCTTCTGAGCTCGACTCATCCTCCTCTGATTCCGAGCTGCGGCTACTTGTGTCAGATTCTTCTGCATCTGTAGCATCATCAGCGATGGCTGATTGGTTCCTCTTTCTCATTACAGATGGGGTGTCGTCAAAATTATTCGTGGCGTGCTCCTCGATACTTTCTACTTCCTCAATAAGGGGTCGTGTCGTTTTCCTGGATCCCTCGATTTCCTCCATGAGTGGTCTCAAGGGCTCATCGAATCCGTGAAAGGTCGTATCCTCTGAAGACCGCAACGCCGGTTGGGTGAAAAATGACGGAAGACTTGTTATCGTCCGGTCCATCATTTCGGCAAAGCTTATGACGGAATCATGAACGCTCGCGAGGGATATGTACGCCTGTCTCAAGTCCTTGCCCGCTCGTATAAGTTCCAACTCCACAGCCCTGATGGATGCTGAAGGGAAAGCCGACCACAGGGCAGTGAGAAGATCGAGGGAGGAGAAATCGATATGGCCAGCCTCCTCGTTGGGGCCCACAAGAGATGTGGCATCAAGGGGGTTGATCTTTGACTGTGCCAGCGGATCTTCCTCAAGAGCAGCGTTTTCCTGTGCCAAAAGACGAACTTCTTCTTGAAGGTCTTCATGGTCTGCCTCGATATCGTCATTCTCACCATCCTCCAGGTCCTGGTCCAAGTCAGAGTCCGAATCCGAGTCTTCGGAATCGTCCTCGGGTTCATCCACTTGATTTGTTTCAATGTTGCCTTTGGGGATTTCAGCAGCAGCATCCTGTCTTAGAAGTCGAAGTTCTTCGGCAAGATCTCCATCGTCCAATTCATCATCTTCGTCATCCCCATCGTTTTCGCTCCACTCCTCTCCATCCTCGTCTCTAACGTTGCTGTTGTCGGTTCGAACATCAGGATGCCGTCTTGAAAGATGTAGCTCTTCGCCGAGGTCTTCATCATATCCGTGCAACGCATCATCTTCGGCTTCGTACCCATTCTGCTCGACTTCTCGTTCGTTGAGGTTGTCCTCATCGGATCGGTACTCGCGACAAAAACCACACGTGTCACTAGAACTACCCTCACTATTATAGTCGCCCTCACGATACTCTTCTGAGTCTTCATCTTCGTCTTCGAATCGTGCCCTGAGGCGCAAGCTCCTGTCGGCCTCTTGTGGTGGATTTGGTGCTTCTAGCAGAAGCTGTTCTCGTTCCTCCTCGTCTTCGTCGTCTTCGTCATCGTCATTGTAGATGATTCGTGCGCGTTTTCGCGGGGGCAACTCGATTTGCGGTCGGTCGCGCGGAGTCCTAAGCCAGGGCCTGCCAAATGCGAGCCCATCTACCAAGTGTCTCCCATCCTCCGAGACCTGGTGTCGTCCACTAAGTCTTCGTCGTTTCAAATCACCAGTGAGAAGAGATCGAATTCTGTAAATAAGGCCAAAATTAGACACCATGCACTTGACAAGGCACAAAAGGATGAAAATTCGGCACTTACAGGACCTGATCTTCGTCTTTGAAAATCCGCCCAACCTGCTGGAAGTGCAAGCACTCGAAGCTCCCCCCTTTGCCGTTTGCAAGCTCCACGGCATAATCCTCGAGTCCCCATTCGCCACTCTCAAGCGGAATGACCTCGTTGACCTGTTCCAGAAGCCTCGCAACGGTAAAGTCCTCGGAGCAGGCACAAGGCCACACGAGCTTGATCTCAGGGACACCGTGACGGCGGATCACCAGCCGAAGGCGGATGTCCTGAGATTGCATGCTGGGCAAAATTATGAAGACAGTGGCATGTTTCCGGGGGGGTGTTGGCGGTTCTCCGGGTGGAAGAAATGCTGGTGAAAAGAATATGCTTTGAATTCTTAGTTGTAGAGCTTTTGGGTTGACGCGCGCTGAAGAGCTGAACGATAATAGTTAGCACCTGTACGGAGTACCTTAGTAGGCCAGTGGAGATTTTAGTGGGACTTTATTAGGTGGGCCTCCACCATCTAATGTGTCTGAACTGATGGTGAGAATGAAATCACTAATACAACTCATAGGGGAACAAACCACAATTAAGTCAAAAAAAGAGAGAAGGAAAAAAAGTTGATTCATTGATTTCCCCTTTAAATACAACAGACATCACATATCTATGGTGAAAGTCTTTTCATGTCATCTGAATAACATGGCTGACTGCCTACTATGTACCGAGACGCATCGATGCGAATCGCTTCGTCTATGACGTTGTGACCAACCAATTCCTAACGAGAGAACAAACCAACAGAATAATCAAGCCAATGCCTGCCTTTGTCGAAATCCCCATAAACTCCATGTATGTGCAATGCCTCACTCAAGTCCAACCATCTTCTTCTGCTGCAACTACCCTGGAATTAATGTGGGAGCCCCCCCATGTCCAGCATGTGGCCCATCTTCTCAATCTGCGAAATCTGTCAGCCACCCAGGCCAATGAATGAATTTTAAATATCGAGGATGCCTCGTCTTACCTTTGTCTTCAGATAGCCCTCTACTTCCTGGCTGCGAAAGCCACCTTTGCCCTTCCATGATAAGGGCACCATGGCTACCCGCTCCTTGACGACAACCTCTCTGTTTGGTCCCTCAATGGCACGAATCTTGTCGGGGTTGTTCGTCAACAGTCGCACATCCTTCTGGCCCAAGTCCATCAGCATGGCAGTGGCCAATCCGTAGCTCCGAGCATCAGCGGGGTGGCGCAGTAACAGGTTCGCCTCGACGGTGTCGGATCCTAGATCCTGTAAGTTGTAGGCCTTGAGCTTCTCGCCCAGGCCAATTCCACGGCCCTCCTGTCGTAGATAGATGATGATGCCTCCGGCGTGGTTACCCGGCAGAGCCATCAATCGCGCAGCCTCGTCAAGCTGCTCGCCGCAGTCGCACCGCGCGGACCAGGCGGTCTCTCCAGTGTAGCACTCCGAGTGTATTCGCACCAGCGGCGACTGTTCCGGTCGGTACTGTTCGTCGTGAACATGTGATGAGGCGCCCATGCCGCTGGTTGTGCGTCCCGGGTAGAGTCTGCCAGTGTATGCACCTCGGATCATGCGGTCCATCTCTGTCTCCCCCTCCCGGGGAGCATCTAGGCTCTGGCTCCGGATGTGATTTCCAAACACGATAGCCAAATGTTCCTTGTTATCAGCGTTGTTGGTGTAGAGGTGGAGGAACATCTCAGTCCCCGACACAGTGGGGATGCGGGCACGGACAACGCATTGGACCTCGGGTAACGTCTCGAGCAACTTCGGTCGCTTATTGCCACATCCGCCAGAGGGTATAGAGCTGTCGACAGGGACGCCTCGAAGGCCAGCCGTGGTAGGAGTCTGCGTGCCCGGAGTAGCCGGAGGTGTGAAGGCGGGAGAGAGGAGCGATGGCGGGGGCGGTTGAGTCGCAGTGGGAGTTTCGGCACGGCCCGACGACAGCGACAGCGACAGCTCGTCTACATGGTCGTGACTATGGTCATGGCTATGGCTGCTGCGAGAGTCGCCGCCCTCAAATGCATCGACTGCAGCCGATCGCGGCGAGTAGAAGGACGGCAGCTGGGAGTTGTCGCCAGTGCCTGGTCTCGAATGCGACGTCATTTCGGCAAAGAGTTGCGCGGGGCGCAGAACCTCGGTTTCAATCGCTGAATGCATTGGTTATTAAGGCGGGACCGACTGAGCAATTGAAGCAAATTGGACTGAAGACATGCAATGCAAACTTGAGGAAGAGAATGCGACCTACATTTGTATGGCCCGAGATAGATCAATCAGGTAGTACTGTTTGTATCAACAGCCGCGCGGGTGTGTTGCAAGTGATTATCAATCTTTGGGGGAATCGCATACATACGAATTACTAAGGCACAGTGGAAAGGCGGGGCGGGTACGGACCGAAGATTCGGACCCAGGCCGTGAAAGGCGGAATGAAAATGACATTTTGTTAGTACTACTCCGTACTCCGTACATACTTCGGCAAAAACCTGGGGATAGGAGTTAAAGCCTCTCTCTGCGCTCCAACGAGGACGAACAAACGGCCCGAGAACCGGGGCTGTGTGAATCGGCTTTGTCATTCTCACACAATCGATCATTATCAATCCGATCATCAATAGGGATGTCACTTCCGCGCGGTTGATGCCATTCCTCAACAATCACCAACACTACCGACAAGCACGCTGTCATCAATGGCCTTACTTGTATTCGGGTAGTCAAGACTTGTTCATGTTTAATCAGACGGCCATACTGTATTACCAGCTATGTATGAAGTACGAAGGTATCTATACGCTTTGACTTTTCCTCCCAAAAGAAAACAGTCCGCATCTCAAAACATCATTTCCCATGCACAACTCATTCATCTCATATCTCATATCTCATATGCACCGCCCTTCCACCCCCCTATACAAACTGCCGATTCTCAAACCCGCTGCTTACGGAGCATTGTAGGACTTGCCAGTTCCATACTGGATGTTGACGACATGCAGGCCCGTGGGAGTGTGGGGATCTCCCAACGTGTGAGGGCAAGTGGCTTGGTTGCTAACCTTCAGATCAAGCTTGCAAACCTCATCCCATCCATAATCGCAAGTAGAATCAAGCAGGTTGAGTAGTTGGTAGTTCTTGGCAACCCAGCTGTTGGGCTGTTTAAGGCAGGACGTGAGGTAGTTCATGCTGTTGGCCGCAGACAGGGGAAGCTTTCCACCCGGGAGCAAGTCTGCGCACTCGCTGACGGCGACAAACTCATACTGCATCTGAATGCCGCCGCCCACATGAGGCTCGACGGTGGCAGACTTTCCGAAGCCAAGGTAGTTCCAGGCATCGTACGAGATGTCGTAGGCACCGCCAGACTGGTCGATCTTGAGAAGGTAGAGGCTTCGCCCAGCATTGGTGACCTTGACGCAGATGTTGTCGCAGTCAATGGCCGTGGGCCAGTAGGCAACCCGGTTGGTGTTGATCTTGCAACCTAGGACACCAATCGCGGAGGAGTACTGCTCGTGGGGAGTGATGCTTGTGGTCTGAGTACGACGAACAGCAGCGGCCGAGACAGTGGTTGCAGAAGCAGCCAAGAGAGCGGATATTGAGAAAAACATCTTGGTGAATTTATTGGTCGGCAAGCCAAGTGTCTTGCAAAACAAGGAGTGCTTGTGGTCGATTCTGCTTATCGAGCCAACAAGTCGTTATAAGAAGTGGTATGAAGGGTACGTGCGCAAGGAAGTGAACACGGAGTCGTCAGAATGAAGATGGTTGAATGGAAGTCCAAGGCCAAGAGATGAGAGTTGTCCTGGAGGTTGTGATGGGATCTCTTTCTCACAACGAGAGGACGACAGTCATACTTATACTCAAGTTTACTCTCTCCCCAACACTCTATCCATGGATCTCAACGGTCGAAAGGACATACCTATGGCTCTATCCCTTCACCAACCCATCGAATCACCAATTGTCAAGTTGTCAGTCCCCAGCCAGACGGCGACATATGGACGCCAAAGTGTCGTCTGCCCAATGAGACCTTGACCAGCATCATCATCAGCGCCCGTTGGGTGACACCGATCCAATATTCTATTATCCTATTATCCATCCAGCACTCCTGGAGGTTGCCTGCTGGTCCCCATTATCGCAGCTTGTTTGTGCGGGTTTCCCAAGTGGGAAGAAGCAATGATTCGAGAGACAGACCCGCAGTCTTGCACCTGTCTAGACCAGGATGGGTTTGGGTTCAGGAACAAACGATATACAAATGGCGGAATTCTCCATGCTTTTAGGAAGATGTTCCTTCCACTCTCAAATGCTACGAAGCTGCGACATTCGGGTTTGTGTCACCTTTTCGTCTCGTCTGATCAAAGAGTTGGAGACCAGCCTTTGACGTGGTTGGATTGTACTCCGTACAGTGTTGACGATTGACACAGACAATGTACGGTTTCCGCAAGTCGCTTGGATTAGATCAAGAGATAGTACTCCGTACTACTTGTACTCCGTACTATACTACTACTAATAGTCTCCGCATGGGAGCCCGGTTGTATAAAGAGAAAACACCCCACAGTACTCCATAATACGACTCCGTGCTTTTCGAAAATACGGTAGTACATGCGGATAATTCAAAGCACCTATCTTTACAATAAGTGGGTTAATATTTGTTAGATGGACACGTAACGAATTATGTGGTCTCAATTACGAATAGTATTGCACATATTACTCATCAAGAAGTGTCAAGTTTTAAATTGAAGACTTACAACACTAATGGCAGAAACGGGCAAATATCCCACGTGGTGGCGTTCAGGTGCAAATGGCATCATGCTGGTGACAACCACCATGGGATCTTCTGTTTTTGTGATTTGTTGAATGAGATACTGTTTCCAAGCAGTATTGGATTTACTAGGATGCCATGCCGCTCCACGCGGCAAGCCTGCTTTTGTCAAATTCAGCACTAGTTAACATCCACGTTCTGGAAACATGCAAATTAGCAGTATTGCTGACATGCAGGGACCTACCATAGGCGGTATGCATGGTAGATACGAAGCAGTAGTATTTCGCAGTGCTCGTATTACTATTAGATTCGGATTCTCTTTGAGTCTAAGCTATCTCATCGTTTGACACAATGTCAAATCAATACACTCTGTTGAGGTTAGGACCCTTCAAACATACAAGCCAATTCGTAAAGCCCTAAACACGAGCAAGTCAAGAAGAACCTATCAGGATTGGTAACAAGTGTGAAAAAGACAATGGATCCAAACAATTCCGAGTAACGAGCGAAATATAAGTGGTGGACATAGTATGCGTAGGTAGATTATAAGATTATAATTAGGAAAAGGGAACTAGAAGAAAGTGGATAAGATCCAATGAGGTTTGAACTTGCGAACGGCGGTTGTCGCGGGTGCGATTTATTCAGATGAGACATGAAAAGAAGCTAGAGGCTAATGAAGTGGAAACCTAGCAGAGCTGTTTTTTTTGTTGCGTATAGGGTAGGGTCGGTGAGTGAGTGAGTGAGTGAGTGAAGAGTGAAGAGTGAAGACTTGAGGCGACTCTAAGACTCCAAGGTGAGCGGATAGCCCCACTATGCGATAATCGATAAGCATCCTGCTCAGAAAAAATTTCCCCAGTAGTGCACTTCTTTTACTGGTCAATCAATATCAATCACCCTCCCAGAGCGCGACAAAGATGGCCGCCGCCGCAATGGCATCAGCCGAGCCTGTGAGCTCGAAATCAGAAAAGAAGCACAAGAAAGACAAGTCATCAAAATCCGAAAAGAAGCGCGCGCGAGAAGAGGACATAGCGGCCGACACCGAGCGCAAACACAAAAAGTCCAAGAGCGTATCAACAGCGAAGATCAAGGCGGAGGAGAACGACAGTGTGCAATCGGAAGCAGAGGATTCCAATAACGACGTCGATGTGAAGCATCATCAGAAGAAGAAGGAGAAGAAGCTCAAGGACGAGCAAAATGACGACACGGCTGCTGACGCCGAGGTGGTGAAGTCGGAAAAGAAGAAGCATAAGAAGAAGCAAAAAGACGCCAATGGCGACATTGCTTCAGAAGACGATATAGAGGCTGCCGCCGAAGAGAAGCCCAAGAAAAAGAAGTCGAAGAAGTACACCGACGAGGATGTCGAAACCCAAGTGCAACAGACCTCAACAGACCATGACGACTCTTCGTCCGCCGATGCTGACGTCATGGATGTTGACGAACCCGCGCAATCAGCTTCTTCTAATATTTACCAACCACCAGATATCCCCGCCAATCCTCAATTTCCCTTTTACGCCCAAACCGTCTCTCTTTACGAGCCTATATACCCCATCGGCTGGGCCCAGCCAGTAACAAACTGCGAATACCAGCACCTACAGCACCTCAAGAACAAGTACGTTCCATCCTTGCGGGGCGTCTTGATGAACTACAAGAACGTGGCCCTTGGCGAGAACCCAGGCCGGAAAGGCGCTGCTACGGAAGACGAGGAGCCGAGCACCCTCAAGTCCTTCAACGAATATGCTGTTGGCTTTGGATGGATCACGGCTGATGTCGAGCTTTTTATCCCCAGCCGTGGCGCTTGGATGGAGGGCAGCGTCAACCTTCAGACCGAAGGCCATATTGGTGTCGTCTGCTTCGGAAAGTTTAACGCATCTATCGAGGCAAGGCGCCTGCCATCTGCTTGGAAATGGGTCTCGAACGAAGATCCCGAGGCGCAGGGCATGGAGGAGACGGCCTCGGTCATCACCGCTGATGACCACGGGGTGGTGCGACAGATCCACAGCACAGGTTTTTGGGTTGACGGTAGCGGCAAGAAAGTTAAGGGCAGGATCCGCTTCCGCATACGAAACTTTGATGTTGGCATCAATGGTGAGACTAGTTATCTCAGTCTGGAGGGCACCATGCTGGACAAGGAATCCGAGAAAAAGCTTGTTAAAGAGGAAGCCAGGATGGCGGCGACGAGGAAAGCAAAGAAGGGTTGGCGTAAGCCTGAGCGACGGAGAGCGCCTGAGTTCGCCATGACGAGATTTGCCGATGAGTCAGAGCAGACCGAGGGCCAAGCCACGGAAGATCGAGAGTAAGAAGGGCGCTACGAGCCTGTTTAATGGAGCAAGCATGAAGTGGATGTGTTTGGGGGTTGAATAAGATACCTTCGTTGGATCATGGGGGTTGCTGTGAAAACTATCTATGGAGCGTTCTACATGATGGATTGAATTTATTCCAATGTTTACCACACCTGCCTGCGCCGTGCTCAAGAGCATACAATCTAAGCCCAGATCCAGACCCAAACCCAAACCCAAACCCCGAAACCCGAGACCAAAAATGCAAACCCAGATCGTCCCATTACAATACAAAGATGAGATGGATCGCCCATCAAGTCATGCCGATGCTTTCACCATCGGCTCCCATGGCCTTGCCAGATTCCATAGATACACCTCCCCTGTGGGTTCACTCCCCAAACTCTTGACGACGATGCGTTGGAATAGCGGTGCAGAAGGGAGCAGGTGCGCCATTGGCGATACTGAGCTGTCAAGCCATGGAGCATCCTCATCTTCCCAATCCACCTGCTCACAAAAGCTGTCGACTTTTGCTAGGTATGCATCCCGATCTGCAGAGTGGTCATTCACGACGACTTGAAACCGCACGCCTTGGATATCGATAGTGATGCGCTGGACCGTACTTGGAAAGTCGCGCGAGCATGCGCTGCTCAGGATCCATGAATAGTCCGTCTGATCCCCGCTGCTCTCCCAGTCGTACCACACCTGCGTGCCCCTTTCCGAGAAGTCATTCAGAACAAGCCTCGACTCGGCATCGAAGCTCAATTCGCAATGCTGAGCTGATATGCCAGGTATCGCTGGTAAGACGATGTCGCATGTCCGGGCGTCTGTGCCGATGATGAAACTCCCCGGGCACTTTGGTGGTTCGTCGAAAGATAGTTGCATGGCTCTTTGAGGCCTGCTGGCCGGGAAACTAAGGTTTGGTAGACGGGAGGAGAGAAACGGCGTGAAGTTGGTGGAGAGGATGGTCCGGGAGGTGTTTTCGGGGAGAGTGGTGGCTTTGTCGGCCCAGGAGTTGCGAGCGGTTGGTATGAGCCAGGCGATGACGTCTTGTGAATGGCTCGACATGGCGTAGGAGAGATAGAGAGAGAGAGAGAGAGCCTCTGTAAATATTATGTAAAATAGAAAAGAAAGAAATAAAAAATTGTACAGTTGCAGTCTTGAAGAAGTAGTTGGGATAATCCAAGTCAGTGAGGTTGGTTGATATAGTAAGACAAGGTTCTGAATGAAGGAGTGGATGAGCAAGGCAAAGAGGCGATTGCCGACTTGGAACGAGAGAAGTCGACAAGATTTTTGCTTGTCAAGATGCAGATAATAGGTAGGGTATTTCTAATAACACAATGCGCTTGGGAGACGCAGAACAGGAAAAGGGTAGTTGATAGTCAGGCATTCTGTCCTACTAGTTATATACTCTAATTACATGATTGCTTTGCCACAATAGTGGTCGCGACGCGCGCGATGCGTTGGACTGTGATGCGTTGCGTGGACAACGCCCATTTTACCTAGTCGAGTGGGACGTCAGATGCGCGCTCGCGTCGCGAAAACACATGACCTTTTTAATGAACTACAAGTAGAAAGGAGCGGTGGGCTGTTGATTGATAGGGATTGATAGGGGAGGGGGAGGTTTCAAATGTGGCAAAAGCGTGAATGATTGTGGGAGTTTTGTGGTTGTGCGATTCACGGTCTGTGGGAGTGGCTGTGAGCCAATCGATCCTGGCGCGAAAGACACGTCTCTGAGTGAGCGCGTGGTAACATGCACGTCAGGCGTCGCGGGATGTCACGGTAGGCTGAGAGGTATGGTATGAAGAGGGTTTCATATGCGTGAAAGGGCTTGTGAATCATGGCTTTGAGTCGTCATCATCAACTGAGATGGCAACCTGTTTCAAGAGATGAACAAGATTGGAACATGTCACAACAGTACAAGCCAAGAGAGTTGCTGTGAAGGACTTGGTTGGCATTGAGGGAATGACAAATAGTAACCAGTTGTCGCTCCGAAGAAGTCAGTTTCATCATTGCCAACAGGATATCGTAGAGTACGGAGTAATACTAGAGCATTATGAGCTGCATTGCAGTAGTGAAGCTTCTGCCTGAATCGTCAGGCCCCCATCGTCAGCCCGGCCTTCACCCGAACAAGTACCTCGCGGCAACTCTGCACTTCCACCACGACATCATCGAAGGGCCAATTGAACCGCCAAAATGGCTTCCGACGCAGCTACAGAGACGCGGCGTGAGTGACTATTCTCTGTATTTTGCCTTATCCGCTTTTCGACCGCTGACCCGTTCGCAGAGGCGACCCGCGAGGAGATGCGCGATGCCCGTCTCCCCATCGCCTACAGAGACAGCTGCGCTCACCTCTTGATCCCGCTCAACAAGTGCCGAAGAGAGACGTGGTACGCTCCATGGAAGTGCTCAGTACGTTTTCCGCATCCCCGGCCATTTCGATAAGGCAGAAGGTTGTGAGGGGGGGACTGGGGGAAGAACAAAGGGCGAATTTGCTGACCGTTGGATCCGGGCCTCTCCAGGACGAGCGACACAGCTACGAAAAGTGCCAGTATGTCGAGTTCAAGAAGCGAGTGGCCAAGATGAACGAACTGCGGGAGTCGAAAGAGGGTGCGAGGAGCAACTGAAAGGACGGGACGATGTGTACATATTATTGCGTCAGGGAACGGAAATAGAGAAATGCGCACCCATGATTCGACGATGCACGTTGCCTAAAACGATCGGACGACAAATCTCAAGCCCCCAAGGCATGTCGAATTGCTTGCATGTGGTCCAGACCATCGAGTACTACCCATCAAGGCTCATTCAATAACTTGCTCTTACCATCTAGCCCAGCCCATTTTGGTTTGCCGTCTGGTAGGTCCATCACTCGTCGTGGGTAGAAGAGATGACATCTAACCGTCGTCAAGTTTTCCCATTCAACCATGGGTCATCATTCCCACTTACTGGACCTGGAAATTCCGCCGCTGCAACTCATTTTCGAGTGAGAGGAGTGTTGGAAAAAGCAATACCATATTCCTCCCCTCATCCATAATGAGCGTTCCACAGTGAGAACAACCCACTTTACAAGGCAATTCATGTTTCGCGTCCTTTGATACAGAGTTATAAAAGCGGAGGCCTTCAATGCCATTCTCGAACGCTACATCTGACTTTTGGAATATAGCCGCCCATTGAAACGGAGCGCCTTGGCCACGGGTCAGCTGGACTGTGAAACCACTATTTTGGAGACGCTATGGGAACACTGAGCCCACCGTGAATCACTTTGCAGTCATCGCAGTGACAGTACTTGGACGCGAGGGGCTTCTCTCTACTCAGCCAGAACTTGATGCGTCCGCAGTGGCATGAACCCTGGAGCTTCCGGTCAAACTGCTGATGCACTGAAGAGGGTTCATCTGGTTTCCGATACGGCGGTTGAGAGCACCATGTTTCGTCTGCCATTTTAGCCCGCCTGACAACGTATTGAGGGGTTTCAAGTAAGCTTACAGAGGGGTGTTCCGCAGAGAATTACGTGAATCTCGAAAAGGGGGATTTCATCGTAGAGATGGGTGGACAAATGACGTAATTATGGTTTTGACTGTGAAGTGAATAGAGATATTAGTGTTCCGCATGGCTCATGGAGTTCTGACGTGTTCATGCTTTGTCCATATCTAGCTATTCTCAACTACCGAAACTGTGGTTTTAACTAGCTGACAACGCCGTCATGCTCATTTCGCAACAATAAACTGTAATTCGGCGCCTACGTGCTGATTGATCCTATACATCTTATACGTCAACCTACTGTTCTAACAGGAGGCTTGGCCAAAATACTACAAGCTAATCTTCATCTCCAAATCCGTAGATGCTCCATCTGGTAAGCGGGGGACCATCTCACCCCGCCTTTAGCACGGATTATTACTATTAACGCTATTATAATTGGATGAACTATTACTCATAGGCCGGACCAGCCAATCTTCATACTATTTCTTCTACGGAGTATTGATGCTAGTGCCTTGAAAGGAATACGAGCACAATGCGCCATGAGGCATTGTCAAAGGAGGAGTATGAACGTGTCGCAGTAGAAGTGTGACTGCTATGCATTGCCAAAGCCTTACCACAACTATTCGGAATCTATGAACTGGAGGGCGATGGTGTGTACCGACATTAGAAGTATCTCCGTCATCCACTCTTGTGGAAACTGGGCCGCCGGTTCGGCACCGATTAGCCGGAGGTGGGATATAAAGAAGAAGACGAATACCTTCGGTGACTCTTCTGGCTCACTGATAACCGGAAGTTGATCTTCAATCAATCACAAGTTGCTCATTCATTCATCCACTCTTTCTTCCTGTTTTCACTATTCCTCTCTTGTTCTTCTATCCGGCACCATGACTTCCGCCGCCTGGTAGTACGAAGTACTAGCAAGAGATTATACTCGTAACTTAATTCCGGTACTTCGTACAGATCGTGCAAGTTCTCCGTATTGCTCTCTAAATAATATCATGTTTTTCGTTCTCGGTACCTTGAGCCAATGAAAATGCTCTCTTGAATGTGTTACTCCTACTAGTACGGAGAGTAGTTATGGAGAGTACGGAGTAAGCGAAGAGGGATTGGACGGCAGAATTAAAGCCACGTCATTATAGACCGGACTACCATCGCACTCGCATTCGCATCAATTAATACTCCGTAGTATGTTGACTATTACCTATCGGCTCGTCCTTTTGGGGGGCCGCGTAGTCGGGCACAAAACACCGGGACAAAGAGACAGATTTTCTAATATGGCAAACCCCATTTATATGGGGGCTTGTATACAAAAATGCATCTGGTATCTATAATTAATGTATGGAGTACTCCGTACAACCACACTTATTACGCGAAAGTCGGCCCCCCAAAAGGGCGAGCCGATGTATTACTCGTAGTACGACCTCGGCTGTGTTGGTGGATTCCCGGTTTGATCACAGATCCCTCGGACAAGGCCTGATTCTCCCCCGACTTGACAAACAAACCATGGTGATAACATACATGCGGCATCATCAAAGTGTATGACAGTTTCGGAGCAGCAAATAAGCGAATGCGTGTTCCAGTTGTATCCAAGCCTCGTAGCATGCGGCGCCTTCTGTGAATGCCCCCGAGTATATAGCTAGTTGCATAGGCACCTCCGTTGTTCGCTTCTTCAGCAACGTTGACCTGGAGTTTCGTTCTTCTGCCAAGTTTGAACATCTACTACTATATACTATATACTATATACTATCTACTATCTACTATCCTACCCTCGTGAGGAGACAGACGCCATAATGGACTTTCAACATTTCGCCGAGCGCATAGCAAAAATACGGAAGCCTTCGCCGAAGGAAGCTGGCGGTAACGCGTTTCACAATGTCAGTATCATCGTTCATCGTTCAGATCTAGGTACACATGTTCAAGAACTAACATTGGTCACGCTGCCGCACACAGCTTCTCCGTTCCAACTTCACCATCAGTACATGGCTTGCCCTCGGAGCCCTTTTGCAGGGCGCCTTGGTGCTTTTCACCCGCCCGACCTACGCCTTGGCACCGACTGTCCTCTTACTGTCCTATCGCCTCACAACAACACTGCTTATGTCTATGGGAGTCATCCATAACTCGATGCTAGATGATGTACTCATGGGCCGGTTTACGGTGCAATTACCGGACGAACATGGCAACGCGCCAAGCAAACCCTCAGAGCAAAAGATGGCCATCATCATGCTCAGCATAAGGCCAAACCAGTACGCAACAATGCTTCTTAATCCGGTCCTGTATCGAATCTAATAGGAATAGTCCCATGGGAATTTTTAGCCCTGGATATAACGAACTCAGCGGCTGGTTCAGAGATATGATTGAGGGCCTGGGAAAGGACAAAGAGAGCGGATGTGAGCACTCCATCTAGACCCCCGAAAAGTCTTGAATAAGCATCCCCAGCGGGCATATATTAACTGTTGTGATTTGTAGACCTTGGCTCTTCTTCCTGGTTGTCTTTCCGAGGTCGCCGCACCAGTGTCCAAAACATGGCCTGTCTCTATTTCCGTTCCGCTGAGGATATCCACCGATTTGCACACGGTCCGGTGCATCGCGAGGGATGGAACTGGTGGAATACCATGATCAAAAAATACCCGCATATGTGCATCATGCACGAGCTGTACGAGGCGCCAAGCAACCGCTGGGAGAACGTCTTTGTCAACTATCACATGAGTGGAATTGGTATGTTGCGACTGCTATTGCTGTACACACTTCAAGAGACTATAACTAACACTTTTGTGTGATTCAGGCAGCATCAATGCCCCGATCATCCAGGATGGGCAGGAATTCAGTCCAATTTTTAACGCCGACCGCGGTCTTCTTAAGACTCATAAGACTCGATTAGGAAAACAGGAGAATGGCTCGCATGGCGAGAAGCAGCACGGTTATATGGGCCAAGGCCATGATTTGGCGTAGATGGAGGGCCAAGGCTCTTTGGCAACGTATTAAAGCATGGGAGGTTTACTCTCACAGAAGGTTTGTGTAAGAGATTATGCTGTTGATATGGTTAACTGCTTCATGTAAGAGATTATTTAAATTTTAGCAGTATATACACAATACATTGAAATTCCATTTCTCAATACTGTTGTGCTCTGTTGGAATTTAATAGAGTAGGTAATGAACTCATAGTAGCAAGACAATGTTAGTTTCGGCGCCATTGTCAACGTTCCCCTCAAAAATTCTAGAATCAGACTTTGGAAACAATTCCACACTTTTAAATTGGACAATATTGCTCAGGTTGAGGGTAGTAATCAGGGCCATAGAGCCAAGTCGGAACCACAGTATCAGTAGCAGCTAAGAATGGCGGCCCACGTCCTGGCTGGCACAGCGGAACAGGCGCTCGCGACTCTCTATCATAACGGGCAGTTGCAGCCTCTTAAGGACGTTGCTATTGAATTCCTACTCGCGCAGTTTGCCTGTAATCTTCGCGCGCTGCATCTTCATTCTGCCCAGTGTGAAGCGGGTACAGGTCGTTGTCATGCCAGGACCTTCGAGCAGGAGTGCCAAGAGATAACAGGTATGCAATACAAGGCTCACTACGCGCCACGACTCGGGACCAAAATCAGGAGCCAGAGTTCTAAAAAGCGCGCATAATAGTGTGGCGATATTACGGTACATCAACGGACGTACGGAGACGTGTGGGGCCGACTTTTGCGGAGGTCCGGGCACCCAGATTCGGAGTCACGGAGCATTGAACCCGGCAACCTCGGAAGCGAAATATATCACTGCCACGTGAGGCCGTGGAACAGGCCATGGGCATTACTCTGAGCCCCGCTATCCGTAGTGTTCTCTCCTCTTCTTGACAACACCCAACAGTCTCTTAGTCGTCCTGGGATATGGCCTCCAACAGTCATTCACCCGTGGGTCGAAATGATGACGGCGACGATGGCCAGGGTGTCACAAAATGGGCTGCCTACAGCCCGTCAAGGCGGAGTCGACTTCTTCTCCTGTTGACTACTTCACTGGTTACTATTGTCGCCTTGGCCATCCTTTCGCCTTTTAGGAACGTGCGTCTCGGATTTGAACTTGGATCAGATATGAAGCCTTCAAACAGCTTCGTTGCGTGTGGGCCATTAGTCAGTGCGCTCAATGTCACCTACTATCGAAACGTATCCTTGGCACCATCTCCGCTCTCGCTATCCCATGCGGCATCCGACGGCGAGGCCATCATTAAGTTGTTTCAAAACCTCGGCCGCTCAACCATCTGGAAGAGCATAGCTAATATCAGTTTTGAGGGCGATACGTTTGAACCAGAAGGCATTGTGCGCCTTGGTGAGGATCGCTATGTGGTCAGCTGCGGAGAATACACCGAGAGCACCAAAAAGTACCCTCATATCATTAACGGCACGGACAGGAGTGTAGGGCAAGGTTTCGCGCACTTGATGGTATACAACGGCAAAGGGGAACGTATTGCGGATGCGACTATTACCAAGCAAGGCTCTGAGGAATATCACAATGGGGGGATCGACTTCGATGGCGAGTTCATCTGGGGCACTGTCGCTCAATATCGTCCTAACACGACGGCTTATGTCTACAAGACCAGTCCGATGACCTTGGAATCGCAGATTGTTCTGCGCTATGCTGACCATCTTGGTGGCATTGTGCATAATACACCAGACAACTCCATTACCAGCCTCCACTGGGGTTCCCGCAATGCTTCCACATGGAATCTCAACCGCACTAAGGCAGGATGCAACGAGTCTCCAAAGCCGAGGACGGTGACACGGAATCCGAGCTACTTTGTCGACTATCAGGACTGCAAGTGGCTGGGGCATAGCAAATTCTACGGCGGTAAAAGCATCATGCTGTGCTCTGGCGTCGCGTCTATGGGCAGCTACAATCTCGGGGGTGTTGCGCTCGTTGACGTTGCGACCATGACGCCTCTGGCAGAGGTGCCGATTACACTGGAGAGTACGCTTGGTGTGCGGCTCACGCAGAATCCTGTCGACGTGAGTATCAAGGAAGGCAAGTTGAGGTTCTATTGGATGCCAGACCAGCATAACAGTACGTTGTATATATATGAAGCCCAGCCGAGCAGTCCATTTCAATACGGCGGTGGTTCTGGATGATGACGGGATAGGGAATTGGCGATATTTCCAGTCCAAAATCGGGTTATATGGCTGAGAATCGGATGTCTTGGAAGCTGATGCTGGTGCTTTGAACTCTGCGAATGGACACCAATTCCTATCCAACCTTGCAATGTAACGTATGTATCTACGAAGTAGATTGTCCGTTTTTATAATATGTTTTCGTGATTTGCCCACTTCACATTACGCGTCGTGTCGTTGGCCAAGACGGCCATTACGATTTTGCTCAGGCAGACGATATTGATTGAGCCAATGGCCACTCCTCATTTCCAAAACGTCTTACGTGGCGATGCCTTCACTGCTGCCTTGGAGACATAATAGGCATCGCGTTTGTTGTGGCCATCATGAGCCAACCAGGCAGCCTGTTTGCTCTAAAATAAAAATAAAACACCATCTCAGCTGCCTAGCTGGGGTATTGGGCGCCCTTGACGCCCAGCCTCCTGTTTTATTTTAATCCAATAATGGACTCTTCGAGGGCTTTTTTTATTAACTCCTCAGATCAGCTTTGAGCACACAAGACTACTCTACGTTGTACTGGGCGCTTTCCTACAAAGTAGTGGTAGGCTTATTCGGCAACCACCAACATGGAACTATCACCAGAAGCAGAAGATATGGGAACCACCTCAAAGGAATGGTCGTTCAACTTCACGAGTCTTCCATCTGAGATCCGCGATCTCATCTGGGAAGCCACTCTCCCATCAGCTCGCATCTTTCACGTCAGTGGCACCACCGACCTGGGCCGCACAGCTGGACCAGACGACCTCCCCGAGAAGTTCTTCAAGTTCTACATCAAATATTCTCCTCCCATCACTACTCGTATATGCAGAGAATCTCGCGCTGTCGCCCTTCGCCATGGCGGCTTCTTCCTCTCGCCTCATCCACTGCGCCCAGGGCCATGGTTCAGCCCGCGGCGCGACATTCTCTACTTTGATCGCAACCAGAGGCATACGCTCCGACCCAGGCGTGGCAAGCAAGCTATCTTCGTTCGGGGCTGGGATCGAGTATTAAACGTGGGGCTTGAGTGGCGAGCCTGGTTCCGCGACGTGCCTCGACCAGTGCCGGGACTGGATATGCGACTTCACTGGAGAAGTGTTATTCATGCGCTGTATCTCTACATGCCGAACTTGAAGGGCATTCACTATATACTGCCCAGAGTGCGTCACAAAGGCGACGTGGCATTGGGAAGAGAGCCGTACGGCGTGGCCAGGTACCCACCTGATCTGTTGACTCTTCCAGAAGCCACAGGAATCCCATGGGAGAAAGCAAGAGGCCTGAGGGTCTCTAATCCCGGTGCAGGGTCATTTTCTGCAACCCAAGGAGGGGCGGCGAGTGCAAGTGGCATCCCAGCCTACCTCACGACCTGGAAGCAGATTCGGGAGGATATTAAACGGTCTCTGGAGTCTGATGACGATGGTGGGGATCAGGAGGTTGAGTTAGACTGGACTATCGAGGAAGAGAATGTTGAATCCGAGCAGGTGAATGTATCGGGCTGGCTCCCAAGAGATGTACGCCCAGAGGTCATAGGATGGTGGTTGTTGAGATGTGGTGTACCTGAAGAGCATGGGGACCCCAATGCCATAGCCTTTTTGACTTGAATTGAAACAGTGTATGATGAGAGCAACAATAGAATGGAGGTCTCTTTTGGCAGTCGTCATGATGCCTCTCCACGAATGCTGTAACATCTTCACTTCTCGATGAAGTGTCAACTTGAATACACATTTTTAATTTCCCATTGGGGCGGCGAAGCACATTGCCACGGTTTCTGTAGGCATCTAATAGTTGATTAGGCACTATTTTGCGAAGTACGCAGTAATACGACTACTCCGTACTCCGTACTCCGTAAGGAGATAGGACTTTGAGCTTTTGGGGATTCCGATCCCTGCCTCTAAGCGGCCTCTAAGCTCAGCCTCATTCTCAAGAATCTCATAGGCAACAGCCGACACTAGCAGCGCTCCCTCTGTACCGAGATCCAGTCGGCGAATTAGACATAGACAAATCAGCCTCTCCATGTAGGACTCTGACTCCTTATACTAAAGATGGACACCTGTTCGAAATGACGTCGTTTTAGTCATCGTTGAAAATAGTTAAATATCATTGGTCTTCATGTTCACTCTCATGTCTCATCACCACCATCGTCGACTTACAATCAGGTCTATCCCACCACTTTTAATCCGCTCAAAGTCTTCTCTCTTGATCCTTCACAACAAACAACCATGCTAAACTGGCTCGGCCGTAAATCCGGTTCTTCGAAGGGACAACCCTCTGGAAGCAGCAAGATGCCGGGACCTAATATCATTCAGACAAACTACACCTCCAACGCCATCGACATCCCGGACACATTCCTCACTGGCCCACCCTCTAAGCCAGTCACTTCAACACCCGTCGCCTTTGCATCTTCCAAAGTCCCTGAATACGATGGCTGCACCGCTTTCATCCTCGACAACGTCCTCTCCTTGGAAGAGTGCAACGAACTCATTGCTCTCGCTGAAGCATCCGTCCCAACTGAAAACCCCGACGACTCACCATGGAAGCCCGCGCTTGTTTCCCTGGGACCCGGATTAGAGACCTCCGCGCCAGACTACCGGAACAGCGACAGAATCATTTGGGATAACCAGATTCTTGTAGATCGCCTCTGGCAACGCTGCAAACAAGCCGAAGGTGTAGAACAGCTTCTTGCAGAAATCCCCGACTACAATCCTCTACCTGGCAAGTGGAAGTTCCTCCGCTGGAACGAGCGGATGCGATTCCTCAAGTACACTCCCGGCATGTTCTTCAAGCGTACGTCATTTCCCCCTTATGGTGAGTGACACGACTTCTAATAACCTGACTAGCTCACTGCGATGGTCCTTACTACACCAAAATTGGGGACCGTGTGATATTGACCAAGTATACCGTCCAGCTCTATCTTAACGATGCTGGTCTTGTTGGCGGCGCGACGTCATTCTTGTCGCGTGACAAGAAAAGACGGTTAGATGTCAGCCCCAAGGCGGGAAGCCTGCTCATCTTCCAACACGCTCGCCTGTTCCACGAGGGAGCGGAGGTGAAGCGTGGTGTCAAGTACACTGTGAGGACTGATATCATGTACGAGTGGGAACAGGATGAGTCCAGGGAGGAGTAGAACAACGGGCTGCAACGTGAATGGTAGCGGAGGGACTGATGATTTGATTCCAAGGGTATCGTGATTATTCGTAAACTATTTGATACATGGCGTGCATTAATTTTATATCGTTATCTCCCCTGCTTGGGCATTTTCTTTTCTTCCAGAGCCTCAACATCCTTCTTCTTGTGAAAGTGCGGCGCCAGCTCTGCCAACCATTTGGGCTCAATCGGCATTACACTCCTCATATATTCCTTTGCTGTCTGGACCAGCTCAAAGTAGATCACCATTTTCTCCGGAGGATTCACCGACATGAGTACGCTGCTCGGGTGAATCCATACCGACGTGCCATTCTTCACCGTTCGATAGCTGCTGCCACTCTTTTGCAGCCTTGCAGCATTGGGGAAGAAGCCAGCGGTGATGGCACGCTTGATCGGGCGAAGGTTATTGGCACCGCATGTCGATTGTCCAACCTCAACGCGCTCACAAAGCTTAGCAAGCTGCTCTCTCACGTCCCGAGCGCGGGTGAGAGACCGCTGCTGTAGGAAGTTCTCTCGTGCCCAGATTGGCGAGAAATCGCTGTCCACCCACTGGTTCCACACATTAAGGAGCGTGATGTGGTCACCCCCATTATTGACAGTGAAGCGGCCACGGGCACTATCGGCGAAGACCTTCTTGTTTTTGGGCCGGAAAAAGAGGGATGAGGCTTCACCCAGCATGGATACTATGGAGAGTACTTCCTCGACACAACCCTCTTTATCGGCGGCCAGTATGGTCTTTGCCAACATGGGATCTGTGGGGAATTCGGCCATCTGGCGTCCAAGTTTGGTCATCTCGCCTTTGTGATTCAGGGCCTGGAGAGCAAAAAGCTGATTGAGGGCACCGATAAGGGCCTCTGTAGGAGGTGGATCCATAAACTCAAAATCCAGCAACTCGTTGATGCCAAGAGACTTCAGCTGCAGAACAACACCGTTGAGATTTGTCCGCTGTATTTCGGGAAGCGGTGACTCGTCCATTTCGTTCATGTAGGCATACTTGGTATATAGTCGATAACATTTGCCAGGCCCGACACGCCCAGCACGGCCGCTACGTTGGTTGGCCGAGGCTCGGGAGCAGGGCACAACAACTAGATTGGACATGCCTGTCGCTGGGTTGTATACATTCTCTTTGACATAGCCAGGGTCTATGACATACACAATGCCATCGATAGTCAAACTTGTTTCGGCAATGTTCGTAGCCAAAACCACCTTGCGCGCACCTTCTGGTGTCGGCTCAAAGATCTTGGCCTGAAGCTCAGCGGGCAAGTTGGCATAAATCGGGCAGATGATCAGCTCTTTGATACGACTGCCTAGCTTCTTTGCCATTTCGGAAATCTCCAGTTCAGCAGATTCGATTTCGTCCTGACCAGTGAGGAAGATGAGAATATCGCCTTGGCCTTGCGAGGTATGGATTTGGAACACTGTCGAGACGGCTGCGGTCAGATAGTTGGCCTCTGGAGCCGGCGTATAGTAAATATCCACGGGATACCGTCGACCGGGGATATTGAAGATGGGGGCGTCGTCAAAGTACTGAGCAAACTTCTCCGCGTTCATGGTGGCAGAAGAGATGAGCAGCTTTAGATCTTTCCGTTCCCGCGCCAAATCCTTTACGAGAGCAAGTAGAATGTCTGTATGCACTGTCCGCTCGTGGGCCTCGTCGATCATCAGGGCAGAATAGCTGGCGAGGTCCGGCTCCGTCATGAATTCTCGTAATAACATGCCGTCCGTCATGTACTTGAGAACTGTCTTATCGGTCGTGCGGTCTTCGAAACGAATGGAATAGCCGACTTCATTTCCCAGCTTGACACCCACTTCATCAGCGACACGAGCCGCCACGCTCATCGCTGCCACTCGTCGAGGTTGTGTGCACCCGACCTTCATGCCACCTTTTGTATAACCAGCCTCGTGAAGATATTGTGGTAGCTGTGTAGTCTTGCCGCTACCAGTCTCGCCCACAATGACCAAGACCTGATACTGCTCCAGCGCCTCCAAAAACTGGTCTCGGTACTGGTAGATGGGTAGACTCTTCCTTGTCTCTTGAATCGACAACGCCTTCTTCTCCGCAGCTTCGATTTGCGCTTCTCGAAACCGCTGTTCTCCTGTCATCTTCTGGTCTCCGGCCATTCGCGAATCCAGCTTCCATTGAATGAACTGGGACTCATCCAAGACAAAATCGTAGTCATCGTTCTCTCTCTCTGGGCGCTGACCGTGTGCTTTGGCTTTAGCAACCTGCTCCCTCTCCCATTCTTCTTCCTCTGTGACGAACTTCTCCCGACCGTATTCATCTCGTTCGACGTGTTCGACGTGGCGCTTGTAGAGGGCTTCTTCTTTCTTCTTGCGATCGAGCTTTCCCTTCTCCGTGAGGTAGTCCTCAGGCATCACGTATCCATCTCGATGATCATCAATCCTGCGCCTCTCCTCCGCCAAGCGCAACCTCTCCCTTTTCTCCGCATACTCGGCAGCTTCTTTTTCTGATAGCCTCACACCGCGGCGGACATCGCGGGCTGTTTCGTCAACTTCTTCGCGGAACCGAGTCGATATTTGCGCCTCTCGTTTGTTGAAATACTCCTGGCGCGATCTCTCTCTGATTTTGTGAAGTGCAGCTTCGTCTAAGGCAGCAGCGTCTCCTTCGAGCTTTCTTTTCTTATTCTGGTCCGCAGAGGACGACGATGGTGGTGGCGGCGCCATCTTGAGTGTACGAGTGCAAGAGGTTGAGAAGAGGGAAAAGAAAACGAAGTGGCCCTTTGGAGATGGATGCCTGTTGATAGGTAGTCTCAGGTTCAAGGTCCAGGTTGAAGCAATGGCTTGTCTGGAGAAATGCTTCAGCCAATTAAATCGCTTCGATCATAGCCCCTCTTACGTTATCTGGATTAAGCCGTAAATTATGCAGTGTGAAACACAGAGACGTGAAGACTAAGCCTAATAACGAAGTAGAGCTATACCTAAAGAAGTATAGAAGCGCATCTTTTGTTCGCCGACAGGGACTAGAAATGTTAACACGCTGGAACTTATTCAAGTCGCCGTTCCTCTCTCAATGTCGAGATATCCTTTCTCCCTCTAACCTTTGTTCACCTCACATTGAGTCTATAACATTTTACCGGCCGAGAAGGGAGACTCGCGCGTTGCCTTTCTATTTTGATTCCTTCTTTTCTATAAAGCTCCCCGTAGCTGGGCAGCCAAATCTGCCATGTTAATCCACGGGACGATACTCATCGTCTTGTTGGCTCTGGTCCAGCTTGCGCTTTGCGCCGAGGACTACTACAAGGTCTGATAATGTGCCGACCTGTTGGCGCATATGAAAGCTGACTTGAGTTAGATCCTGGGAGTCGATAGGAAGGCTTCAGAAAAACAGCTCAAGTCCGCCTACCGTCAACTCTCCAAGAAATTCCACCCGGATAAGAACCCGTGCGCTTCCCTTCTTCACACCCTTCAAGTCATATCTCTAACAGGCGCTTCCTCACAGTGGCGATGAGACAGCACATGACAAGTTCGTCCAAGTTGCCGAAGCGTATGAGATCCTGAGCGACTCCGAGACTCGCCAGATCTACGACCGCCACGGCCACGAGGGCGTCAAATCCCACCGTCAACACGGCGGCGGCGGCGGTGGCGGCGGACAAGACCCCTTTGATCTTTTCAGCAGATTCTTCGGCGGCCACGGCCACTTTGGCAGATCAAGCCGAGAACCTCGTGGTAACAACGTCGAAGTCCGTGTCGAAATCTCCCTCCGTGACTTTTACAACGGCGCTACGACCGAGTTCCAGTGGGACAAGCAACATATTTGCGAGACGTGCGGTGGCTCAGGTAGTGCGGATGGAAAGGTTGACAATTGTAATGTCTGCGGCGGACACGGTATCAGGATTGTCAAGCAGCAGCTTGCGCCAGGCATGTTCCAGCAGATGCAGATCCGCTGTGACGCTTGTGGCGGTTCGGGCAAGACGATCAAGAACAAGTGCCATGTGTGCCACGGTAACCGCGTGGAGCGCAAGAAGACAACGGTCACCCTTACGGTCGAGCGGGGCGTCGCCAGGAACTCAAAGGTAGTGTTCGAGAACGAGGCTGATCAAAGCCCAGACTGGATCGCCGGAGACCTCGTTGTGAATCTAGGAGAGAAGGCTCCTTCGCATGATAACAACCCTGACCAAGTTGACGGTGCATTCTTCCGGCGCAAAGGCGACGACTTGTACTGGACGGAAGTTCTCTCCCTGCGGGAGGCCTGGATGGGCGGCTGGACCCGCAACCTCACCCACCTTGACAAGCACGTCGTGCGCCTAGGCCGCAAGCGCGGAGAAGTTGTTCAGAGTGGACATATTGAGACTGTGTCAGGCGAAGGAATGCCTAAGTGGCACGAAGACGGCGACAGCGTCTACCACAACACCGAGTTTGGCAACCTGTACGTGACGTACGAGGTCATCCTACCCGATCAGATGGACAAGACCATGGAGAAGGAATTCTGGGCTCTGTGGGAGAAATGGCGGGCGAAGAAGGGCGTTGATTTGCACAAGGACAGCGGACGGCCAGATGTGCCGCATGATGAGTTATGATGTAAACACAGATACTACGGGGGTCATGAAGGGCTATGTATGTTTTGAACGCAAAAAAGGATAGACATGGGAAATTTCGTCGTATATAAAATTTTCCATCTTGATTGCCTTTTCGTGTGGTCTCATGCTTTCTACGTCTTTAATGCAAACCATCCCCTTTGAAGACTGAAATCATCCACCTCCCTTACAAGACACCCCTCCATGCAACATTAATGCCTCCAATGCCTCACCTGGATCAAGCACTTGTTTTCTTTATAAGGAGACTGTAAAAAATATAGATAACTCCTTATTCACAGTAATCGTAGCCTTGCCATCTGTATGATGAATCCAAACCATTTATGAAATAACTTGCAACTGACAGAGTAAGAAACAAAGAAACCAGATCATTATCGTATCTTCATCATAGATCATGTCATCATCACCTCCGTTTGCGATGTCTCCTGTCCCCCGCATCACCATCTTCTATTTCGTTGCGCCCATCATCCCTGCCTTTGCCCTTGATCGGTTCACTACCTGCCTGTCCCAACAAGCCCTCACCAAGAACCTCGCCCAGCACCCCTATCCAGCTGCGTTGTCCCTCGAGCGCTCCAGTCACATGCCTGACCAACCTTTCTACCCTTTCTTGATCGGCATCGCTTATTTGCCATGCACCTTGAACATCCCAGTCACCAGATCGCCGTGGCTGACGATGGAACTCGCCACTCCTGTTTGTCCACCGGTTTCTCTTGGCCTCACTTCCATCCAACGGTCTACCCTGTGAGTCAAAACGGTCAGGCAGATCTTCAATATCTTGCTCCGAATCGGAGTTATGATGCCCACGGCCGTGATTATCCTTAATTGGGCGGTCATGAGTTGTGTCAGATGATCTTCGGCGACGTACAACGGGTCGGTTAGAGGCGTTTTCACGATGCTTGTCGCCAGACTCATCTTCTGATTGAGAACTTTCAGACTCCACGACCTGAATTTGTTCCCTCCTATGCCTTTCCATAGTCCTGGAGCTTTTCGGTGATAGAGGAACAAATGAGACTGACTTGGCTACATGGGAAGATACATCGACAGGAATTTCAACAGGGTGAGGTGTGCGAGGCGGTCTTATGGCATCTAGTTCAATAGTCAGTCTCTCTACTCCCGCCTCTCAAAAATAAAAGCCCGCAACAGTACGATTCAACGCACCCTCAGGTTGCCTACCCGTGTGATTGGGGTGGCTTCTGGAAAGGTCACTCACATGATCTGGCGGGAAGTGGCCACCCACCGGAGGAGGTCCCGGCTGAAGAGGCGCAGGTGGAGGTGCAGGGCCAGTGGTATGAGGTGGTGGACCAGCCGGAGGAGGCGCAAAACCAGCCGCCCCGGATACAGTCACCGGTGGTGGTGGAGGTGGTCCGGAAGACTGTGGGGGTGGTCCTGGAGGTGGTCCTGGAGGAGGTGGCGGCCCAGCAGGCGGAGGTGGAGGCGCATATCCGGTGTAGTCTTGAGGCATGTAAGGCTGGTATTCACGGGGCGGTGGGACACTGTGGTCATGGTAAGGTGCATAGCCTTGGCCTCCTGGTGCAGAACCTGGTGTTGTGGGATAAGGAGGGTAATAGGCACCACCAGAAGCAGTAGGTGGTGAGTGTGGGCGGTTGTCATCAAAGTATCCTCCGTTTGGAGGACCATCACTATCGCCTGTAATCTCATTGTCAGCGTCAGACAACTCATGTGTCGAACCAAAGGGCATCCTCACGTCTCCCTTCGTGCTCTCGCTCCCTCGATCGCTTCTCCCTTGCTCGTCTTTCCTTCTCTCTCTCCTTTCTATCTTTATATTCTTTGATTCCGATGGCTGCTGCCCCAGCGGCCGCCATATTCCTTAGTCGACTCCTGCTTCTCTTTCGTTCTTCATCCGATCCAGTGGAGGAGGATGATCGTGATCGTTCACGTCTTCTACGTCGTCTTCGTCGCCTTTCCTCAGCCTCCGACTCATAACCTTGTCTGGAGGGAGACCGTGGTCCCGGGTGTAAAGGGTCGTGACCGTACTCAACTAGGCCTAGCTCAGGATCAGCCCCGGCTTCCGAATGAAGGGATCTGGCCCTCGACCTGCTCCTACTCCTGCTCCTGCTCTGCGAACCTCCTCTATACGAGCTGCGATCATCATCACTAACACCACGAGAGGTCGAAGCCTCTCTTTCCTTCTTCTTGTCGCGGTGATCCTTCCATAATTTGCCGGCTACTCCGGCAACAGTCGCGGCTCCAGCAAGCTCAGCACCACGGCGAAGCTTAGACTTGCTACGAGACCGACTGCCATGTCGAGAATGGCTTCCATGTCGAGAACGAGACTGAGACTTTTTGCGGAAGTGATTCACGACGCCTGCTGTTGCAGCAGTGCCTAGAGCTGCTTTGGCAAAGGTTGAGATGCTGCGCCGGCGGCTGCGAGGGCGAGAGCGAGATCGGGAGTGTTCTGATGCAGAGGAATAGTATTCTCGTGTCCGGCTTCGTCCTCGGCTCCTTTCTTCCTTCTCAATCTTGCTGGCTTGGTGATATTTGACGGCGCCGGCTGCAGCAAGAGCTACGGCAGCGAGTCCCAAGCCCTTTTTGAGTGTAGAATGGTGATCGGGGGATTCCCGTCCATCACGCCAGCGGTCCTCATAGGCGCTATGGGCACGTTTGATGGCCTCAGTTCCGAGAGCTCCCAACGCCGCACCAGCAAGGATCTTCTTGCCACGATTTTCAGGGAGGTCGCCATACTCGTCGCGACGGCTGGATAGCAGAGCGCTAATGCCAGCGCCAGCGATAGCACCCTCTGCCAGATGTCGTTTATGGTGGTGTTCAGGGCTTTCACTGCGATCACGGCGGACAGTGCGACGGGAGTAGTAATATTCGTCATCATCGCTGTGATAGTCATCTCGCCGATGGCGATGCTCGCGACCACCTCGATAAGGGCCAACTTCGCGTCTCTCGTGACGATAGTAGTACTCCTCATCGTATGGAACACGGGCCATTTCACGGTTACGCTCAGCCTCCCGCTCTCTAAGGACGATAACACCAGGTTCTTGTCGGGGAAGGACGATTTGCTGTGGCGCGGCCTCCTGGACGATGATCTTTTGCTCCGGAGCTCGCTGGCGGACGATGACAGGGGAAGACGGTGGCTCGGGTTCCCTGTAGTACTCGGTTTCCTTGCGATATCGTTCAACCTCATGGCCATGTGCATCGTCATAGCGCTCTTCGACTCTCTTCTCGACCCTTATTTCGTCATCATGGCGGTCATAACGGGAGCGTCGATCCCAGTCGCGGTCGGGCTCCCGCCGCTCCTCGCGTTCATAGACGACGGTACGAGAACGATCGCCGCCCTCGGGGTCAAAGGCTGAGCGCGGCCGGTCCGGAATGTATGCGCGCTCCCGTCGTTCATACTCAACAACATCATCGGCTGTGCGTCCATGGCCGCCGGAATAGCGCGAGCGACGGTCATCATCCATCTCGACAAGCTTTTCAGTGCGTTCGTAGCGATCGCCTCGGGGGTTCACCTTGTATCGAGTCACAGTGGTGCTCTTGTAGCGCTCATCATCAGAGGAATCGTCGCGACGTTCCCGGTAGACACGGGAGGTTCGATAAGAGTCGCCCATGACAGCCGGCCTTGCTCTGTCTTTAAGCGACGACGGGCGAGTGACTGACTGTCTGAGGCAAAGGAGGGGGGAGAAACAAACGAAAGGTGGGCGAAGGGATGACGCAGGAGATGTGGCAGCCCTGGGGGAGAGATGGCTGAAGTGAAAAGGAGGCTGGGCGAAGGTCTAGACGGGAGGCACGGAGTAGCAACGTTCTCAATGCAGTATAACGTCAGTACAGTACAAATAGAAATAGCACATCCATCTGCTAGCGGGTTTTGTTGGTGGGAGCAGCTGATGAAGGTCTTGGAAGTGAGTGGGTTGAGGTGGGAAGAGGAGGAGGAGGTGGGGGAGGGGGAGGGGCAGAAAAGGCAAGATGCCGGCTTTTTGCTATGTCATATCTTATGTACAAACCCGACCAGACTCACTCTAATTCCGTGCTACTATGTATGGAATACGGAGCTAGCTACTTCGTACAGAGTAAGCAACGTGCTTACACGACTCGCTGAATCAGTTTTTCTTAATTTATGTATTTCCTTTACGGCTTCCATCCGTCTCTATTGCTGCTATGTTGGCCCAATGCCAAGGGCGTTGAGAGCCAAGACAAGGACTGCCTACTAATGTATGGACCAAGCCACCATCTCGCCCGAACAGGCTGCCAATCCGCTCTCTCTGTCAGTCAGTTTGTCTGTCTGTCTCTCTCGCCAAGTATTAATATGCCTACACATGTCTGCAGTAATACAGCATACATATACATACATACATAAGTCCAACTGCGCCTCACAGTACGAACCAATACAGTATAGCAATGCATGGTCTGTCCCCCACCCCTTCACCCCAAAATCAGAAAAGGGAAGAAAAAACCTCCTTCGGTCACCTGCATCCAGTCTACGATCCATCTGGAAGAAACCAGCAAAGAAAAAAAACGCCTTGTGACCAGGCAGAACCCGTGGCGCGGGGCCAGCAGTCGCAGGAACCACGAGGGCCAATGTCGCAGACACACAGCCCAACGGGCGTCTCAGCCTCATTGCATTCCATTCACTTCTCGAAGGGCCTCCGCTTTGACGTTTACCTACCTTGGCACATAATGATGGGTCATTTGTAACGACTCATTAGTAGTAGTACCTAAACCTGCTGCCTTGAGAGTTTCTCATCCGCGGATGAATCGCCTCGCGCCGTTCCGCACTAGGCCCTATAGGAACTTGGAATGTTGGGATGCGCGAGAATGTCGTCATAGCCTCGATAGCACGATAAGTGCGGTGATGGTGATCGCAGCGGGCATTTCAACAGGCTCGCCCCACCAGATGTAGCATTTAAAGCCTCTGCAAAGTACGAAATACGCGGTAGCGCATGCAGAAAAACGGGGTGCCTTGCTTTCGTGCATGCAGTTGATAGCATGCATCTAGTACGGAGTACGGTGCAGTGCGAAGTACTACTAGACATTATGGTTAGGTGTCATGAAGCCCAACCTCAAATGGGTTCGACGCCACGACCAGAGCCGCTCGAAGCCGACAATGCCGGCGGATTTACTTGCCCATGACGACACTTCTCTATCGGAATGGCTTATTGATACCCTGATTTCCCTATCCTTGGAATTCGATACTACGTATATATGTATAAAGACAAATGACAAATACCCTAGCGCCAACTCCACCCTTCTGTCCAACTTCTAGTCACTTTTATACATTCGGAGTGCACACGTCTCTCTGTTCGTCGTGAAATTCTACTCATCGTATCCTTGCTTGTTTCCCAAAACACCCACGCCGCCGTTGCTCCTCCGTCTTTTGCCAATCACCTCCTTAAGCCACTCGGTCAACGTAAATCCCCAGTGGCCAGTCACCATAACTCCACTGAGAATGTTGATGAGCTTGATGAAGAAAGTCAAGATGCCAACCCGGCTCTCCTCTACCGAAAGCAAGATAGGCTCGATATCGTATTTGAAGAAGATGCCTGGAATCTGTTGATCCGAGATCTTTTTGCTGTGCTCAGTCACAGCATACTGGTTGGTAGAAATCGTACTGGACCCAACAGTGTACACGGTAGGGACAACCGAGAGATAATATTGGAACTTGTGGAAGTTAAAATCCGCGGTGTTGACAGTGCGGTCGAGAGGGTTGACGAGCGAGGGATAGAAAGCTCCGTAGGACAACTCAGAGATGATGTGGGAAAAGTTGAACCCTGAAAACATGGTTAGACATCATCACTCAGCATAGAAAGGGTGGGAGAGGCGTGTGTTTTGCTTACTGCTATGGTCCAGATGGTCGCCCATCGCCGTGTAACCGTGGCCTCTAGCCGTGATGTGAAAGTCTCCTTGGACCTTGTTCAGGTCCAAACTTCCCCAAAGGCGACAGCTATCCGGGGTGCCCTTGAGTCTCGGTGTTCGCGCCCACTTTGGCCTCTTGTGACTAAGCGCCACAATGTCGTGCACATGTTCCTCCCCAAACCCTTCGTCATGCTCCGCGTATTGGTGCCACCCGGCCCCGGTGTCGAGCTGGCCATTGGCATTCTTGCCCAGCTTGTGAATCCCCTTCCCATCGTCCCACTGGCTCCAGCTCGTCGGGTCGCGTACAAGTAGTTCGGAAGCAAGGATGCGGTCTCCCGCGGCATCTTGCACGTTGACGTGCAGATCTTGGCATTGCATCTTCACCACGATATCGAGGTTGATTTGCATGTCGTGGCCAACGCCCCTCTCGACAGCAAAGTTATGGGACTCGGAGCCGCGCCACCACCGCGCTACCTCGCCCCAGATGAAGAAGAAGGAGATGAAGAGCATGGCCACGGTCCATTTGCCGCCGCCCGAAGTCTTGGTCACATATTGGGGTTTGGATTTGGCTGGCACAATGTCAATTGAAAGCCTGGAGGTCAATTGAGTAGACCACAAACATACAGAATGCATCAAAGGCGCTCACAATGCCACCACTTGCGCCAAAGTCCTCGTCGTTCAAGTTCTGCTTCTCGAACCCGTTCATCGTGCCGACTTGGACCCGCCTACTTGGGCAGCGCCTTCACAGATCAGATGGGAATTCCAGCGCTTGCGGAGGTATGTGATGGTCGAATTCGCCGGCGAAATGATGCTGTCTGGATTGGGGACAAGGGCGCGGAGAAGGCGAACAACCCAATGGTCCTGGGCGAGCTCGAGTTAACGACCTCTCTCGTTACCTCATTCCCCAATGAGCGCAACTGGTAATCACTGCTGATGTTGTTAGGTTTCTTCTCGATTAGCGGTCCACAGATGATGTTTGTTGGAAAATTGCGTTGAGCGATGCGCTTGTCGCTGTGTCGTAGGTAGTGGCGCATATGCAGCACCTTGGACCCGCGCGTTCATAAAGGACAACCTGTTCTAGTCTTGTGTGATGATTGGTGGACCTGCGTCAGCAGGAACAAAGTCGGCCCGGTCATCGGAACTGGTCAGGATTGAGCTGACATAATACAATTGCCATCTGAGGAAAACGAAGACAACAGTGCGGAGTAAGAAGTACGGAGTACTTATTGACATGATGCATTTTGCAAGCATGATTAATACCGGGGAAATCCCAGGTCCTTGGGGCAATAGAGGCTGGAAGAAGGCGTTCTGTTCTGTTTGTGAGACGGAGCAAAGCACCGTTACAGACTATTGGTTTGGGGAGTATGTCATGTGTGTTGAGCCCGGGTCAACTTATAAGTCGACGATGGAGGATAGGTGATAGTGGTTGGTAGATGAGGACAATACTACTAAAAAACTGGCATTCTCGTCAAATCGCAAGATGAGGATTGTCGCTCCCGTTCCCGCTCCCGCTCCCGCCGTTGACGTTACCAACAGGGGTTGAAAGGGGTGCAGAGCCCCAAACCACGAGGAAGATCGAAACGCCAAGCAGCTGGCGAATAGGGCGACAAATCAGGTGCACAACCAAGTCACTTGGCACCGTGGCGCTTGGGGAAGACGCCAAAGAGGGTGATCACCAGATGGACAGATGAAATAAAGGCGTGATGTCGCTCTTGAGGGCTAATAGAGTCGGAGTTGCTAGTCGCACCAAGTCTTGCTTGATTGGGAATGAAAAGCAATACGAGTACTACTTCATAGGCGCCGGGTGATCAATCAAATGGCGATTTTTTTTGGAACTTCAGCGCATTACATAGCCAAAAATAGCCTCACTTTCAGCCAAGCCGCCAACTTTCTCGCCAAGGCATGACGCCGTGCCGAACTCCGGGTCCCATTAACAACTCCAGAATGGCAGAACCCTTGAAGTCACAGTGGACTTTGAAGCTAAAGGGCGGGCTGAGCGCCTGGGGCAAAGAGCTGCAACGCAGATTGTTTGGGAATGTCGAATTGGAGGAGCGGCATTGCAGTAGCAGAGACACTGGCGCTGTGAGAAATGGTGCTTAGCGCCTGAGAATCAGGTTGCATTGTCGCCGTCGCAGGTATCCTCACGCCGAAATTAGCCGGGGGAGTACATGTTAGTTTTGTAGCTGGACTGCGCCTCAACATTGGAACCGTTCATTCCGCTCTCCGGAGTCGTATTCTTACTTATGTTATTATGTACATCGCGCAAGCAGGCGTCTGCTTGTGTGGCCCTCCAAGTCATCCCCCCGTTTCTCCTCCTTCTTCCACCATTTTAACACCATCGCCATCGCCATCGCCATCGCCATCGCCATTGTTGATCTCTCCATCTGCAAAAACACCAACACACATTGTCCGCGCCTGTCCTCACCTGTCCTCACCTGCGATATTCGACCCGGAGTCGCCGTTCGCTGCCGAGGATACGCAATTCGACTCTCTGTTATCGTCCGCCAACGCCAACACGTATGAGTGCTGCTGTCTAGGAAGCCATCCCGTTGATCCACACTCCGCTCATTTCTCCGTCGCTCGCTTGGCCTGTTTATGTCGCTTTTCACGCTTCTGCGCTCGTCCTCGTCAACATGAGATCTCTGCTCAAGTCCGGCGCTTTCGTCGCCCTCTTGTCAGCCGCTGACCTTGCCCGCGCGCAACAGACGCCCTTCTCTGTCGCCTCCGATGGTGCGAATCCCTTCAACATCATCATTCACACCTGTTTTCCATGTCCATGCTGAGGACTGACCCTCGTTTTCTTATAGATGCCATCAAGCAGACAGCCAAAACGATTGCCTGGGATTTAGTCAGGTACTATCACGGAAACGAGTCTGGTCAGACGCCAGGAATCCTCCCTGGGCCGCCTCCTGCTGGCCCTTACTACTGGTGGGAAGGCGGTGCCATGTGGGGGACTTTGATTGATTACTGGTTCCTGACCGGTGATTCCACTTACAACGACCTTGTGATGGCGGCCATGCAGTGGCAGACTGGTCCTGAGAACGCTTTCATGCCACCCAATGTCACGGCTTCCTTGGGAAACGATGATCAAGGGTTCTGGGGCATGTCTGCCATGCTGGCTGCCGAAGAGAAGTTCCCCGATCCTCCTTCAGACAAGCCTCAATGGCTTGCCTTGGCGCAGGGTGTCTTCAACAGTCAGGCCGGCCCCGACCGACATGACACCACATGCAATGGGGGTCTGCGATGGCAAATCCCCTTCACCAACAACGGATACAACTACAAGAACAGTAAGACGGTTACTGGGACGGGTTTGCGACGCCGGATGGTTGAGCTAACGTGCTGTAGGTATTGCAAACGGCTGCTTCTTCAATTTGGGCGCGAGACTCGCCCGCTATACCGGAAACCAGACGTATGCCGACTGGGCCGAGAAGACGTGGGATTGGCTGGCGGCCGTCGGCTTTCTCGATGCCAAAACTTATGCTATTTATGATGGCGGCCATGTCGAACACAACTGCACAGACATCAACAAGGCCGAGTTCTCGTACAACAATGCTGTTTGGGCACTTGGTGCGGCCTACATGTTCAACTACGTGAGTCACGTTTGCTTCAAATCCCCTTGACCGCATTCGCTGACTGTTTGGCAGACCAAGGGTGACCCTAAGTGGCAACAAAGAGTTGATAAACTGATCGACCACGGCCTTGAAACTTTCTTCCAGAACAACACTGCCTACGAGCCGTCATGCGAGAGCGTCGGAACCTGCACCACTGACATGTTGTCATTCAAGGGCTACGTCCACCGATGGTACTCGACCATGACTCAGCTTGCTCCTTTCACTGCGGCAAAGATATTGCCTGTCCTCCGGACATCGGCAGCAGCAGCTGTTAAGCAATGCACCGGCGGTGATTTTGGCCGTCAGTGTGGCTTTAAATGGACGACGGGTGTTTATGACGGCATCACGGGTGTCGGCCAGGAAATGAACGTCCTAGGTGCTGTATCATCTCTTCTCATTACCACGGCTAGGGCACCTGTGACGGCTGAAACTGGTGGCACCTCCAAGGGTGATCCCAACGCTGGCAAGGGTGCCGACGATTTCCAGAATTACAAGAAGCCAGTATCAACAGGCGACCAGGCTGGAGCTAGCATCCTGACCATTATCATCTTGGGGTCAGCCTGTGGCATGTTTGGCTGGATGAGCATTGGTGTCTAGAGGGCTCTTTTTTTCGGGAGGGTTGCGCAAAGTTTGACACGTACGGCGTTGGAATGTAATTGGAAATCATCCAACAAGAGTTTTCTGGTTTTTTTCTTCTCTTTTTTCTATTTCTGTCCTTTTAGTTGCGTTGACGCCCAGACTTAGATCACGAGGGTCACAGTTGTCTTATTCTGGTCGGCCTACAGGCGGGAGATATGCTTGCTTGGCTGCCAGCTGTACAAGATATGGAGGGGGTGGTGATTGGACGGATAAAAAGGTGATGCAGGGCACATCTTTTAGGATTGCACAAGGATGTGCATTCACAATTGCGGCCTCCTTGGCGGAAACCCGATTGGAGGGTCGGTTTTCCATAATAGAATCATGATCAACAGACATCAGTTAGCCGAGCTGTGCTGCAGGATACGTATGCATGAGAGCAAGCGAATGTCACGACAATGCAGCAAATGTCACACACCTTGATGGAGAGGTATGCATAGCTACAAATATGAGAGGCGACGAGGCTGTGTCCAACTATGGAGACGCTGCAGCACAACTGGAGAATAGGATACACATCACGTCCAACCACCAGTCTTCGTCGAGACACGTTCTCTTCTGAGGGTTACACAACTTCAAGCCCTTTCGATTTGTCCCCTCAATGTTTTACGCTCGATTTGATGCATAGGTGCCCAGAGCCTCCCCCTCCAACAGGTCCCCAGCCATATCTAGAAATGAGAGACGCTGCCTGGATGGCTTGACGAATAACAGATAGCTGGACCAAAACCAACCTCCTCATGCTCCTATCTATAGACAAGGCAACCGCTTTTCTCCGCCGAGGCAAACTCCCGAGGATGACTTGGCCTTGACCCATGCAACCTATCTGCAGGTCTGTTGCTTTTCAGCCGCCCGACCAGGTTAACTGTGACATGTTTTCGGCTGCTATAATAGGCACGGAATCCCCGAAAGCTTGATTTTTGGCAACGGTTGGCAGTTTCCATAAATGGATGAGGCTGCAGAGTGCACATCTCACCGACTGTGAAGAGGCTCTGTGTCTTCTAACAATTAGTTGATATTCAGCTCAGCTCAGCTTCATGCATTTGTATTTAGTTATACTATTGCAGGAAAGCGATTTCAGTGTTCTCTTAGGTACTATTACATTACAGCTCTTCTTCACGCTTTCTGTCTTAAGGATAGAGCACTTCCCCAGATGAAGATTTGGGGGGTTGTGTAAAATCATAGCCGTTCTGGTCTTTCCATATTTCTTGATCAAGAATATTTACCATTTTGCTCAAACATATCTATGATACTTCTCTGATACATCTTTCTCGAGACTTCCTCGCTCGAATACACATATTCCCTTCCTTCTGCGGACTTTCAAGGCCTCCCGGTCGATAGTTCAGAATGGCGACTGAATTTCATGATACTCCCAAGGAGGGATGTTTGATCGACGTTCAGACATTTCACTTTCTCAAATTGGATCACGTCGATCTCTTTGATGGAAAAGCAGCAAATATTAAGAACCCTTCTGTTTCAAACCCGTTCGGATCACTCTTATCCATGGATTTTAAATTTGACCTGTCCATTCTTCTTATGGGCGACGTTTCTCTCCATTTTACCTTCAATTCGGAACCTGAAGAGGCGATAGAGGTCCAGCATGTCGTTTTAGGGGTATCTCAACGGCAGTCTACCCTGACCATGCCAGGGCTCCCTCCCGTTTTCAATCTGGTCGAGGACGAAGGCCTTCCGTTCATGGTTGAATCTTCACGACGTGCCCCTGACGATAGATGTCGGGCCGGTTATACAATCAAAATGAAAATACACGATCACATCCTCCCTCATACTCAAAACATTCGCCACATTTCGACTCTCAGAATTGCGGTTGTGTTGAGCAGCCATCCATCTGACGCGAATATACAGGTTGAATATGAGGGAAACATTCTGAGATTTTTCAAACCGCAAACTTCACACAATTGGTTTGAACTTATGCACAGGGTTGATCGCACCACCGAGCACTGGAAGTCTACGAATACGAACCATCATGCGGATCAACCGACCAGTGTGAGGTGTCGTCAGCTTCTGTGTTGGGCCGCCGGAATTGGAGACCTCTCCTTACTTGAGACATGTCTCAAAATGGTTGCAGACGGCCCCAATTCGAAAGATCACTTTGGGATGACGCCTTTGGCTTGGGCGGCGTTGATGGGACGGGACGAGATCGTCCAAAAGCTCGTGGAGCATCTTCTTGCCTCCAGATCTGGCACATCCGCCCTTTGGGAGATACAGACCAAGAACAGGCTCACAGACAAGGATATCGACACACCGCTGTGTTTTGCCGCTGTGAATAAAAAAACAGAAGTGATCCGCCGTCTCGTCGCTATATTCGTCGAAAAACATCAGCATCCTGAGAAATGGCTATCGGCGAAGCTCCATGAGGCCATAGAACAAGGTTGGCTAGATGCTGTGCAAGTTTTGCTCGAAAGCGGTGCCCCAATAGAAACACCATCAAAGGGGGAAATGCCAATTACGCCGTTGTGTAGTGCAGCCAAAAAAGGAAACACTGATATTATGAAGTGTCTTCTTGACAAGGGCGCGAATCCAAACAACCCTTCAGGACGAACCGAAAGTATATTCTTTGCCATCGAAGGGGGGCATTACAACGCTGTGGAGATGCTCCTCCATACAAAAGCAAATATGAAAACCCTGAATCATTTTAGAAAATCGCCGCTGGAAGTCGCAATTGAGAAGAGGGATATTATGATTGTGGCCTTACTCTCTGATAATTCTACCGACAAGCTGGCGAAATCGATAGACGACCTTGACGAGGACATCGACTGTGAATTCACTGCTATGATGACGGACTTCTTCGAAGATGGCACCGTATACTTTGACGAACTCTCTGTGTACCATGCCATGAGTCGAGTACAGTATGATCCAGTCCTGAAAAATGACGTTGCCTTCAGATGGCTTCACTTACCCGCAAATAACGTGAGTTTGACTATGACTATTACAAGACATATAGGCTAACGCGAATGTAGATGCAATGGGTTGAGGTAATGACGCACTTCTACTCAATCTTCTATCATCGCCTTTTTCTGACAGTCCAGGTTTTGATTTCTCGACTCTATGGGGATATCGCTGCCTATAAAATTTTGAAGCCAGAGCGGTGGGTTGATCAACAACATCCCGGGCGACCCACAGCTCAGCACTCTCGGTATATGCGGCCACTTTGCAGTAGCTTTAAATGCAAAAAGGGGAGTAGGTGCTGTTTTTCCAGAAGAAATTAGATTTCAAGGCTAACGTTTGAGAGATGCCACAGAACGAAGTCATACTGATAAAGATATGGTTCTCTTTGTGAGTTTCTTGCCGAAGCGCCAACACTAAGTCTTGATGGCTAATGCTCCAAAGATGCCATATCTACACCGGGAGGGCGAAAAGAGTAGGGTGAACAGAAATGTTGTGTTTGCAAAGCGACTTAAAAACCCCGAATCAAATTGGACAGAACACCAGAAACTCCCCCATGCCTACATCCATGGGAAGAAATCCAGAAACAATCATCTGCTTCACGTCCGCAGGACTTTGGACCAGTTCTACTACAACACACTGGATGACACTAGCGACAGAGATAAAGACCAGGTGGTTTCTCGTTACCAAGAGCGCCGTCGTAAGGAGAAGAAGACCCCTACGAAAGAATTATCTATGAAACATTTATCTGTGGAAGAACTGTCTGTGGAAGAAGAACCATCTGTGGTAGAGCTGGTGGACCAACTTTGGTTATGGGTTATCACCGGATCTTCTGGACGGGTAGAAACGGTAATTAGTTGTTTCCCTACTAGGGAACCTTCCGACAGATCGAACGACACCCAGGACAATGCCTATTCAAAATTAGATCAAAAACGCAAAACTGACGTTTTCCAGACCGTCAGAGACTACATAAACGAGAAGCCTGAAGGGATTCAGACGCCATACGATCTTGCAGGAGTAATTGTGAGCAGATGCTCCAAGGTCTTTCTAAATCCTTCAAATGCCGACAAGTCACTACAATTCTCCGAAATTTATAAAAGTTCCATTGGTAGAATTGTAAGTGGCTCTAGAATTTTTCTCCCCCCCTCTCCAACCCAACCCCCTGTGGGCGATCTAGCTGACAGTAGAGTAGATGGGTGCAGAAATTAAGCTATTTGAGACGTTCACGAAACTGATCGACATCCGTGATACAAGGCTGTGCCGCAATGCATCTACTATTGACAACATCCTTGAAATACTCGACGATTTGAAAGCGCCTACCGCCGATAAAAACCTTAACGAGCTTCAGGAGGAATTCAGGAACTACTATGAAGTCACTTTTGATAGTGAGATCCCGAGCAAAAAGGATATAAAAGAGGTGGCACAGGGTTCCGATGTTGCAAAGCTTGAGCAGGTTCTCCAAAAGCTTGTTCGCTTTCATGCCCTTGAGATAAATGAGGAAATCGGACTGCTCCGCGAAATCAAGGAAATTCAGTATGAGCTGAACATCATGGCAATGGTATTTGAGGATCAGCAAAATGTCGTGAGTTCAATGGAGCGTAAGATCCGCTCCATGAAGAGAGGTACATCACTCCAGGATGACGACGATGTCACAGCCAGCCATTCAGATCGCGTCGTGTCACGCTCCGATTCAACGACCATGGGAATAGACTCAAACGATGAGTGGCAATTACGGCATGAAAGTTCGGCTGAGACTGTTTCCATGCTGGAGTCGTTTCACAATGTCCAACATGATGACAAACCGTATATCTACACCGAGGAGCCTGCCACGTTCGATTCTAGCCAGATCAACCATGAAGACTCAGAGTTGAGTATTGCAAGTTTGCTGAAGAGATTGCCCCAACGGAAAAGTCAAAGCGCCAAAAAGGAGAGCGAGAGGATTTGGGGAGAAAGCGGCGACAAAGAAGATGCTAGTCTTCCTCTCCATATTGTGAAGAACGGTGTTGCGGAAGTCGATGGGATGATGCAACGTGCAATTCGTGCAAGTGAAGCGGTAGGGAGCTCAGCCTCTTTCTTTTCCCTTTCCTCTTCCCCGGTGCCAGCTCCAAGCTGACCTGAACTTTACACAGTTGAGCTTGCTCGTCGAGTTGAGGCAAAAGCAGAGCAGCGTGGTAAATTGCACCATCGCGACACAATCACTCAGGGCGACAAAAGAAGCAGAGAAACAAAGCAAAACTCTCATGGTCTTTACTGTGGCCACAATTGTATTTGTAAGTCTTTTCATTGGATGACTGCAGTTTAGTGCTCTCTGGAACGTGGTAGCAATAGCATTGACACATCACACAAAAATAGTTACCTTTATCCTTTATCGCAGCCTTCTTTGCCATTCCGCTTAGAGAATTCACTAAAGAAGGATCTACTACTCTCAGCGCAGGCGATGTCTCTAAAGTCATGTGTAAGTCCCTCAGCAAGGCACTATAACTACAAGTGAGGATGACGGATGAGGTTACTGATGATGGACGTCGCTATTTTAGTCCCAATTTCCGCTCTTATTTCAGCAGCCTTCATCTACATTGCCTTCACAGCTTCAGAGATGAAAGAGATTTGGCAATTTCTTAAGAAGAATGTCAATATTTCTTTATGGAAGAGGGCTAAGAGTGTGAGCTTGGGAGATGATAATTGTTGAAGATATCATACAGCTTAAGCAATACATTCGTGTGATGCACCTCGATCGCCGCTATTTTTAACCAAATTATCTTATCTGACAGGTCTGTTACCAATCTGTACTCTGGCGGTATTCGTTAGTCAAAAGTCAAAACATGAACACACCACTACTTACAGGGATTTTCAGTTACCTGGATCAGGCTGCATTGCCAAGATGCCATAAACTACTTGGATAGGGGCCATACAAGGCCCTGGAGTCTCACACAGTTTCCCCCTTTTCTTTCAAAACAAAGACTGCTTTCTCTCTTATTCCTCAACCCTAGAGATTTTCCATATCACCTTCCTCTTGTAATAGCGCACAGTAACCATCAGGAGCCTAAAAATGCAATGGGGCAATAATACCATTAAAGGCCCAGGTCCTTAATCTAGATCTAAAGAAAGGATATATAAAGAAAAATACTTATTTTTTAAAAAAAAATAAACATTGGTTTGATTTACTAAGTTTAATAATATCTATATATTATATACCCTTTTGGTCTAATAATATTTACTATATATTAATTCTATACGGAGTAGTTATATTAGATACTAAGTTTAGCTTAGTGTAAATGACCCGTTACCTTTAGCAAAGCCTTAATCGTTAAATAGGAGGCTGAAAAAGGGTTAGACTGGCAAAAGTGGATCCATTCTACCATTCAACGGTTATGCTTCATGTACTCCGTACTCCGTACTCGTACTCCAATAAAAAGGAGAGCTCTAAAGCCTTGTGGGTCTTTGGTGCTTGTAATCCATGATTACATGCTCATAACTTCAGCCTCCGCAATTTAACAGCAGCCTGCCAAGAATCCTTTCAGAAGCGTAAGAATCCTTTTAGAAACGTAAGCAATCTCACCCACTGAGCCGGATATCTTCTTCCCAAGCATTGCTCAATTTTACCATCTTGACATCCTGACATCAGTACGACAGGCGTAGAAATGTTTAGCACGTTGTATCGTGCAGTTTGGCTGGCGCTGCCGTTGCTGCGCCCAGCAGTTTGTCAACTGGAGCTCTATGCCCCAAGCGACCAGAAGCCACTCGCAGCGGTTGAGAATGCCACTGTCGCAAATTGCCATCAGGCAGTAAGTAGTGAATAAATAATTGCTTCAAAGACTTCCAGGGAGCTAATCTTCATTTCTAGTGTGCGGAACTGCGGGCTGCTGATGGCTTCGATCTCCTCTCACACTACCCGGATCTGCCACCAGGTTTCCAGGAGCAATATTTCACCATCCAACAGGTGGAGATGATTCCACTGTGCGTTGTCCAGCCACGGTCCGCTGAAGCCGTTTCTTTTGTCGTGAAATCAGTTAGAGAACACCAATGCGACTTTGCTATCAAGAGCGGTGGGCACAGCGTTGCTGCTGGCACCTCCGCCAGACATAACGGCCTGGTTCTGGATCTCAAACATCTAAACCAGATCGAGTTATCTCAGGACAGACAAACGGTATCCGTTGGCCCGGGAAACCTGTGGAGAGATGTTTACGAAAAGCTGGAACCTGAGGGTCTACTTGTTGCAGGTGGGCGAGTTGGTTCTGTTGGAGTGGGCGGCTTTACTCTTGGAGGTGAGATGTTCTGTCTGCCTCATCGTCGCCAAGTTTTCCTATAACATGCTCTAGGTGGCATCTCGTTCATTTCTCGTCGCCACGGATGGGCGGTTGACAACGTGCGCAACTTTCAGGCAAGTCCCAACCAACCACTTTGCAATGCTGTAGTTGGAGCTGGACTAACCTTCCTCCAATCTAGGTCGTGCCTCCAAACGCCACAGTGACTGAAGCCAACCCGAATGAGCATCCAGACCTATTCTTTGCGCTTCGTGGCGGTGGTAGCAACTTCGGCGTCGTAACTCGTTTCGACTTTGACGCACACGCACATAAATTGCTGTGGGGTGGAATGGAGGCAAATATAATGCGTGATCTATCCGAGAGAAACCAATTATTGGGTTTGCGGGAGCAATTCAACTGGACGTTACACTCTGTCTTGACTATTGCGTCAGGATGGCTCCAAGGCATCGGCCGCCACCTCGGATATGGAGCAAAATCTCACGATCTAATCAACGCGTTTGTAGCGCTGGCTGAGGAGAGACAGACAGACTCTGCTGCACATTGCTACCTATATTTCTCATGGGTCCCCATGGTTAAAGCACACCTTGTGGGCTCGAATTATCTCTACAGCTTGCCTGTGGAGCAGCCTACAGTTTTGCAGAACCTCACCTCAGTTCCCAGCCTTTGGTCCACGAAACGCCTGGCTCGAATGTCTGAGTTTACGAGCGAGATTGAAGATCTCAATCCAACTGGACTCCGGTAGGTACCGGGACGCAGTATTGTTCTTAGAATTAACGCACTGATCTTTGGTAGGAATTATTGGAGGACATCAACGTTTAAAGTGAATGGCGAGCTCATCTCGAAGCTTTGGGACATTTTTCTTGCAGAAAGCCATTCTCTTAGGCTAGCTGTTCCCGACGCGATGATAAGCACCAACCTACAGCTACTGACGAAGCACGAAATTGGCCTCTTTTCCAGAAATGGCGGTAATGCTTTTGGAATTGATGTGGAAGATGGCCCATTGTTCTGTAAGTTTATTTGCCGCACCACCTTGCTACTAAACAAGAACAAAACCAGCGCGGCCCTCGGCTAATCATACCTCATACACAGTCTTCGGCATAACCCTTGCTTGGAAGTCATCAAAAGATGATGAGATACTGCTAAAGTTGGCGAAAACTGTGATATCCAAGGCCGTAGAGCTGGGGAAGGAGATGGGACTCCATCACCCATTCATCTACCCAAACTATGCGGCTGCTGACCAGAATGTGTTTGCGGGATATTCCCCTCGGACTCGACAGCGGTTGTTGGAAATTCAAGACCACAATGATCCGGGGCAGGTGTTTTCAAATCTCCAGCCTGAGCATTTTAGACTGCGATAGGGTCATCATGGTTATGTTCAGTCCAAGGGCCCCGATGCGTGTTTGAGAGTTTGGTATGATGCTCAGGACGTATGGGGTTCCCTGGCTAACGGCTTGAGTGGCCGCTGACACTGAACTTACGCACGAGAATACGAGAGTGAAACACTCCCAAGGCAACAAGGCCGCCCAAATGAGGTGAGGCGGGACTATGCACACTCTACAGGAGTTTCTAATGGAAGGGGCTTCCTGACAGTCACAAAGAAGCCTGTACGTGATAGACTCCGGCCAGTTGGTTCACCTCTGTATTTACTTCTGTGCTCACTTCCATTTGGCAAGCTTCATTCTTTGGTATCCAATTATTACGCAACTGAAGATGTGCTGGCTCAAGTGTGGCCTGATGTTGGCACTTTGGGTCTAGAGGATACGTATTAGTTATGCCGTGAACGCCTACGTTCGGACCGGGCATCCAGGGTTAGGGTTTTGTTTACGTTCATCGCTGGCTAGGAAGTAATAATAGACTAAGAAGATTAGGATGTACCTAGTCAGCTAGGCCCATGTACTTAGACTGTCTAGCTTGTAAGCTTAAGTAAGCCTCCCTTAAGCTAGAATTAGGGCCGGCTAGGTTGAATTGTGTTCAGCATTGGGCTACTCCGTAACTTGAGCTTGAATAGATGAAATGAGTCGAAGTAAAGGGAAATTTCTCCTTATTCATCGTCTTGTATCTATTCCAGCTGCTATATTTAGATCATCTGGTATTGTTCGCATTTGGCTATCATCTATGTTATCACGTGTTTCGCCAGGGCTATATATTCCCCCGCTTCTCAACCCCCTCTTCTCAGTCCCCTCCTTTCAACACCCTCTTTTACCTACCTAGTTCCAAGATACTAGCTTCGATTAAGAGACACCATTACTAGACGTGACAGGTCTTGAATGATCGCCTCTATAGGCGATCTCTATTATGGGCGAAACAACGCTTCACGGTTTCTCGTTACCAGCAGCAAAACGGTGCGGGCCACACTCCGTCTTCGGTCATGAATACCACCACAGGCGGTAAGACAGACTCCTTCTGTCCGAGATCATAGGAGCTCGACTAATGTTCTACAGAATATCGAATTGCACATACTCGATGAGCACCAGGCAATCACGGATGAAGAAGGAATTGCTTCAATGAATTATAGAGTCATTGCTAGTGATACACAGGTAAGGTCTTCTCATTATATTAGCCAGCGTTTGATGCTGCGCAAATTGTGTGTTCCATTGGCTGCTTGCTGCGTGTGGCGTGTAGGGACCTGCTATAGCTAGGTGTCATTCCGTCCCTGAGCAGCCGGCAGCCTTTAGAATTCACAGTCTGTCCAGCATCAAGCCTTGGTTAATATAATGAGACGGCCTTATCTATTCACGGACATGGAGAGAGCTGAAGTCTTAGGGACTGCATCTTTACGCTGTTTTCATGTATATAAAACGCGGTTGGAATAGGCTGTGAGACACTGATGGGGAAGGAAATTGCTTCAATGAATTATAATTCTATAACTGAAGTCGTGTGCGATGTGAAGCATCTGATAAAGTAACCTGAATGTGTGTGGGCATTCTTGGCCTCTGATTGATATTCTGGAGGCCGTCCTACGCCCACAGCTCTCGATCTCGCATCGTGCAACGACTCCAGATCCAACTTTCCACAAATGACAAGCGATCATAGCCTTACCGTCCCTCGTAACGACTTCAATTGATGTCCCTGAGGAATTTTTAGGTGCTGGCTACAGACAAGATCGTGAATGACAAGTTCATTGAGGTCTTCCAGAAGCTCGGCCACTTCCATGTTCTCGACATAACCAAGAAAATCACTCTTCTCTGTCAGATCAAGGATATTAGAGATGAACTTAATCTCATGTCGATGATGTTTGAGGATAAGAGACGGGTCCTGCAGATCCTAGAGTGCATTTCATAGAGAGGTGAGCTGATCCGATATGATGACAACGGGCAACTGGATTCTATCGTCGAATCGAAGCAGAAGCAGAAGCAGAAGCATAGCAAAGTGATTGACGCGAGGTTTGCGCGCATCCAGACGAGAGAAACAGGGAAGCAAAGCGCGACTGTCATGGCCTTGCAGTGGCTGCGGTCTTATTTGCAAGTTTCTCGACCCTACTCCGTACATTATTGAAAATAGAGCTGTTCACAAACATACTCTCGAGTGCAGCTCAACACCTTGGCACTGATTTAGCGCTCGTCTCCCCATCTTGGCCTACGCCATCTCGATCAACTACCATACCAGCAAATTCAAGGATGGCCCTGCCAAGATGGCGCTACCAGCCTTAAATTTGCTCCAACGGACAGATACGACAGGCAGTTGTCAGACTTTAACGGTACCGACGTACCTTATTGCGACTGGGACTGATGAGACTTCGTGTTGAACTAGAAGATAGGACAAAACTGCGTCAGTGGATCATATTAGACTAAATAACAACTGTGTAACGACTTTTTAATTATTCAAATGTGCAGGCTGCTAGATATTGTGTGCACTTATTCAAGTCGGTGCTTTGCTTTAACTAGGGTTAGTGGCATGGGGGGAAAATCGGATACGATACGGAGCATGGAAGATAATACGGAGGACGGAAAACTCGGAGACGATTTGTCGGCATTTAACGGTTGCGCGGCGCAAACTTGCAAGGCGACTAACTAATTACAGTCTTCCCTACGAAGTAGTACTAGCACTATGATGGCTGAGGTCCGAGGGCATGGATAGCCTAAAGGCTCTACCCGTATAAGTGGAGTTGAAGCCATACCGGGGTAGAGCCAGGCAACCGAGCTTCTTTTGTCCGGTTGCAATAGCGTTGGTTCAATAGGCTCAAAATTCTTGCCTTCTCTCCTCCTAGATAGCTTGAAACTCTCCAGAAGCTATGTAAAATCGGAAGAAGGGTTAGGATCTAGTTGTGACAAGTTGTGAACATAGGAAAGGAAACTTCCATTATTCACTAGGGAGATTGGTAATTACATTGTATTATGTCATTGCACTAATGCTGGATGAACGGAGTACAGAATACGAGGTGCATAGGTAGTTTGATTATACACCGAAACCAATACACAGAGATGGACTCTAGCCTCGTATCCTCCGCATTTTCAGGAATTGGGAATAGAATCATCGGTTCGATTTAAAAACAAAAATGCGGAGAGAAATATGCGGGGTAGATCAAGTGTCGCATAACATACTTAAGGTAGTATAAGGTCACTAGTGTGTCACATATTGCTGGATTTTGGTCTGGCATCAAGGCTATTGATTATTGATGCACCGAAGTATGAACCGAGCAAATATCCGCGGCATTTGCGCGTATAATTTCCCCAGGACTAGTACTAGTACTCCGTTCTCCATAGTAGTAGTGCCTGAATCAGCCCAAAGTCTTCATGCGGAGAGAGACTCCACTTATGTTGTGTGGGGGAGAGGAAAGGAACGTGGCAATGGTCTGGAGTGTGAGACAAGAGTCTAGGAGTATTAACAAGGAGTAGGAGATAGTCCCAGAAGATGCTCCGTGCTCGGTCCAGCCTAATTGCAGACAGAGGAGCTCTCCCTCAAAGGAACAGATGGCTTTGCCGAACATCTAATGATGGTATTGCTTCAAGCGAACCCGAGGTCGCTCACCCTATGGGGAACTGACTAAGGATCCATGACTAGCTAACGGGTTAATAAACCATGCTACAGAGGGTCCTCCAATGAGCCTAAAGAACCTCTGCGGATCCATGGACGGCATAAATAGGGCCATGTTCCCGTCATTATCACAAGATTCGTTCCTCATGGGAGAGCAGGCAGACAGTTGGCACTACTACCTCCTCCTCCTCCTCACTCAGGGCAAATCGCAATTGAACAATTGGTCCCATACCCTCTGACGCCATGGCTTCTCTGGTGGTCTTCGTCTCTCTTGCAGGGACCCTCCTGTTCCGTCCTGTCGCCGCACAAACCAATTGTGGTGGCGACTTATACGTTCCTGGCAGCCGCAACTTCACGCAGCAATGCTACAATGCCATCCAGGACTGCGTCACCAAGTTCCAGGCCGACCCAACTCTGGTCGACTGCAATGACGGCAAAGGCAACCTCTTCATGCAGCAGCAGGCCAATCTGCAAGCCGCGGGCTCGAACCGCAACAACGATCTCGTCATTGCGGTTCAGGACATGACCCAGCTTTGCGTCCTCTCTGGCACCACTACTGCAACCTGGGGCTGGAGCGATAACCAGTGGTACTGGGTTGCTGCTCAGAGCGGCTGCTACACTACTGACCCCAGCCGAACCGACGTTGTTGCAACTCACAATGCTCCGTTCTGCATCCAGAACCGGGATTCTTCCCTCCCTGGCTGCTATCCCCAACCGGAAGCCACCAATGGAGGTCCCTTGAAGGTCCTGAAGACGGCCAGGACCGTCAACGGATTCTACAACTCAGCTCGCGGTTGGAACACCTATGGTGTCCAGGCTCTCAAGAACGGCTCAGAGGTTGTCCCATCCTTCGCTGGACAGTCCGGGTTGGACTACACCGAGCAATTTGTCAAGACTCAGTGCGGCGTGCTAAGCCAGCCTGCGTTCAGGAACGCTGGATACGATCTCTGCAGTCTGGATTCCGGCTGGCAGGCATTCAACGAAGTCGACGAGTACGGTCGCCTGACTTACAACACCACACGCTTCAACATGCCCGAGCTCGCCTCCTGGCTACACAAGCAAGGCCTGAAACTCGGTATCTACACCATCCCCGGCGTTCCCTGCGTTGCGAAGGACAAGCCCATCAAGGGCACCAAGCTCAAGGTCGGCGATGCCTGGAACGGAAACTACGACCAGATCTTCTGCGATTGGGACTTCAAGAAGGACGGTGTACAGCAGTGGCATGACTCTGTTGTCGAGCTGTGGGCCTCGTGGGGCGTTGACATGATCAAGCTGGACTACCTCACTCCTGGAAGTCCCCAGAACGGCGCCAACTTGGTCTGCGACAACTCGGATGCCGCACGCATGTACCAGAAGGCCATCCAGAAGAGCGGCAGGCAAATCCGTCTTGATATCTCGTGGAAGCTCTGCCGGAACGAGACCTGGCTGCCCGTGTGGAGTGGTCTCGCCGAGTCGATGCGAACCGACCAAGATCTTGACAACTATGGCACCAACACGCTGATGGCCTGGTCCGTCGGCCAGCGCGCCATTGAGAACTACCGCCAATATATCGGTCTTCAGGCCCAGCGCAATGTTCCCATCACCATTTACCCCGACTTGGACAACCTGTTCGTCGCCAACCCCGAGAAATTGGCCGGTGTGAACGACACTATTCGATACACTGTCATGAACCACTGGCTGGGAGCCGGAGCAAACCAGATCATCGGTGGTGACATGGAGCAGGTCGACGCGCTCGGCTTGAAGCTGACCACCAGCAAGCAGTCAATTACCGCTACCGACTTCTTCGCCAAGTATCCCATGCAGCCTCGTAACCCCGGCACTGGAGGCAACGCCGCAAAGCAGCTCCAGGCCTGGATCGGTGGTCCCTCTGACGACAACAGAGAGGCCTACGTCCTGATTGCCAACTACGGCCCCGATCAGGGTCAGGGAGGCTTCGGAACTCAGCTGTACGGTCTGCAGAATGTGACTGTGTCTCTGGCTGATCTCGGCATCACTGGCACGTGGACTTTCACTGATATCTGGAACGGCAATTCCTCCAGGGTTTCAAAATCCTACACTGCTTACCTGGCTGAGGGTGCCTCCCAGCTCTTGCACTTGACCAATTCTGGCTATTAAAGGCAGGGTGGAAAATACAGAAGAAGGGAAAGGGGTGCAGAGTGTATATGTACAGAAGATGGAGAGTAGTGCATAGTATCTTTACGAAGTAGACGAGAGTGCTATTTACAATGTTTGTTCTTTAGTTCATGAACCCATGACGTGAAAACTAAGTGCTGCCAAGCCCATGATCTTGGGGCCCCATGCAGAGATCTCCATGCCGAGAACCTGATAACTACCGGATGCCCCATACCAAGAGTTGAGCCGCATGCCGAGGGCCCAACGCCGAGAGCCCGGTGACTAGTCTGATGTGGGGAGTCGGAGAGCTTCCTTGTCTGCATGCCTGTGATGAAGTGGGCCCTTTGGTGAGTTCTTCCATCACAACATTGTGCTCTAGTTATCTATGTAAGAACAATGGTGGTCGGTATGCGACGATTCGATACGGGGCGTGGAGTGACTCATGCACGTCAGTGCAACACAGAGGTATAATTACTCCTCCTGAGCAAAGACAACTTAAACCAAAAATTAGGGTTCTTAAATAAAAGGTCTTACGGAGTTGAACTTTCTCTGTTTTTCGATATTTATACCTCCATTCCCCCAGCAGCCGGACAAGATCCGCCAAGCAGCGTCAAAAGGTTCAAGATGCCTTTGCTACTGCCTCAATCAGAGGCAAAGCCTATCTCCCTGACCATCCGGGCCGACGATGTATACCGGGTGTGCGCAACCGATGATCAAGATCCTCAGAAATTGTTTGAGAAAGCGACTCGATACCTTGACACCCTACGAGGACTGACTCAGAGTGAGGAACAAAACAAATTAGTGGAAAATCAGATTCAAGAGATGATGATTCACGCGATTTTTGGGAGCAACAGCATTGAAAGAGCTGGTCTGGGACTTAATGTCTCCCTCCATCTCTGCCGCAAAACCTTCCAAGGCGAGCCTCTCTCGGACATTGGTGATCGAGACCCGGAGTACCAACAAAGGCTCATGGAGCTTTACAAAATCGACTCGTCTCTCAAAGGAATGCCGCTGCAGTATATTATGCGCGGCCATCGTGAGATTGTCCAGCACGTAAAGGCCTTTCGGCATCTTATCTACCATTTCGTCACACAACAAGAGGACATGACCGAGGCTCTTATCAAAGAGACTCACAAAATCCTTTGCGACGGCATCTCGATCATTCAAGATGACATGCCTGAAGTTCCCTCCGACAAATATGCTGGGCAGTATCGAACAGTTGCTGTTGGCGCTGGAGGATCGATGTTTGTGGTTCCCAGTTCTATTCCACGAAAGATGCGAGAGATGTGCGATGGTCTCAAGAAAGACCTCGAGGAGGCCGATTCCAAGGGATTCATTGATTCTTTCTCCATTGGTTCCAAGTACTCTCTTCAATTCTTTCAAATCCACCCATTTCAAGATGGAAACGGCCGACTTTGCAGAATGATCCTCAACGTCATGGTGTTCCGCTACACCGGAGTTTTTGTCTCGATTGGGGAACGGGAAGAAGATCGAAGCGAATACATGGCCATCAAGAAGCGAGCATCGGCAGAAATGGAAGGACATGGTGAATATGCAACCTTTATCTTGAAGAAAGGCATGCGCAGCATCCAGAAAATGAAACAGAAGCTTCATGGAAAGAAGTAATGAGAGTCATCTGCAGCGATTAGAGCTATCTGCAGTAATGAGAGTCATCTATAGTAATGAGAGCTATCCAGAGTAACGAGAATCATCCATAGAAGTGGGAGCTATCCATAGTAATGAGAGCTATTAGACCCTGCCTGCAACAAGTCTCATCGCCGGATTTATCATAAAAGGCATTCAGACAGACGGCACAAACGAAGTTACTGTCATTTGACGGAACTATAGGATCTTCAGCCTCACACGCACAGCAATAGCTGACTCCGAGAATAAACGCGATCATATATTTGTGGTCAATCTGCCAGCACCAGGAACTCACCAACCTCGTTCCACCGAGAGCGTCTTTTGCCTTGCCTATGGTCGATTCACTAGCAGAGTTCATGCCTACCTATCCATAGTAGCTCCAAGTTCCATGCATGCGATATGTGTTCAATTTTTCAAGCGTCAATGATGTGTTGCTATGTCGACGCTGCTGCTTCCTCGCGGGTTTCCCATTCCAACTGATTGTCCTTCATCATTTTGTGGACAATCTTACAAAGCTTTTCCTGGTCATGCCAGAGTTTTCTCAACCTGTCAATCAGAATCTCTTCACGATACTCTTCACACGTTCCCATAGCCTCGACATCGACACCCAGGTTCGCGAGTATCTCGTCTTGCTCGTGCTCCCCTAGGTAATCCAATGGCATGTTAAGCACCTGGTGGCAGAACAAGGCCGCGGCAACAACACGGGCCTCGTTATAGCTATTGCGCAAATCTCGAATAGCATTCTTGGCTAGATTCCAGTTGTGAGTTGTTAGAAATACCTTGAGCGAGAATGTGGGATGCGTAACTGGCCTACCTTCACCAACGGCCTTCCTCTTTGCATCAGTATCATTGATGCCCTTTTGGCCAATCGCGCCAGCAGCCACGCCTCCAACCATTGTCAATGTCTCGATACCATAAACAACCAAGGCAATCCACCCTGCAGGATTCCACCAACAGGCAGTGGCAACCATAGTCATTATGCCTATTGTGCATGCAAGAGCGCCACGGCGTCGAATAGCTCGAGGTCTCTGATCGTCCTTGTATTTCTTCAAAAGCTGATCTGCAATGTGTTTCATCTCACCTTCTATGTTTCCGAGGCGGACAGGTGTTGAGTACATATCTTGGATAAGTTGGTACAGAGCTTGATTGCTCCAGCCTGCAGTGGGTTAAAGGTTTATCAGATACAACCCAGAGGGAAAACATGAACAGGACTAGAGTAAAACTCACGCTTCCCCTCAGACAGTGTGTCTAGACGGTGCCGCCTAAGCATACGGCGGCAGCTGTCCAGGGGCTGGCACATACGGTTCCAGGAGGCCTGGGTATCATCCTGCTATTCAAGTCAGTATTATGTGGACCCTTTTGAGCTTCCAAAAATGGAACTGAGGAAAGGATACCCACGTATGGCACCCACGATCAGAATTGACTCGAGGTGAACAGCCCATCTTGCTGCTCTAAGGCCACAGTTGGTACCACAGAGGACCGAGTTTCAATTCTCATTTTGTTCAGAATACAGGCGTGGGTGTAGTTCCTCCTCAAACTGTCGGGATACCCTCTGGGGTACATGTTCATGGCATGGGGGGTGGTCCCGATATGGGCAAAGAAGTCGTGGATACACTGCGGAGCAATGTGCGTAAAAAGGTCCCGAACAGCAGAACCCAATTGCCCACAGAGATCATTTTGATCAGCATGAAGACTTTGGAAGTCGACCTACAGGAACGTGTCAGTTTAGTCTCCTGCCTTGGGTCATAATGGCTGCCATATGGATGGCTGCGCCAGGAAGCAGGACAATAGCTGTGAAGGAGACATCACACTCACCTCCACTGGAACAAAGTGGTCCCTGGCATCTTCATCATTCGCCTCGGAGATATCTGCTGCACTAACATCCCACTGTACCAAGATTTGGCTTAAACGACTGGCGAGCTCTTCATTGTATTGTTTGCATCTCCCTCGTGGAGTGAAATGCCACGCCTGCAAACGAACAATGAGGCGGTGCGGTCTTGCGTCCGCACCTTGTCGTTCTCCGGTTTTGGCACCATAAGGGGGCGGTATGTCGCCCATGTTGATGAACTTACCGTGCCTCCGCTACGGATGCCGTTTCTTTGGGTGGTGCTGGATATCTTGGGCGCGGATGAAATGTTGAAACTTCTGATGGTGGGAAAAAGAGAATCATCTCCAATTTGAGCAGCACAGCCCTCGGTGCCAGCAAAGAGATGACGAGTCGCACACGTATTCATGGAGGATGATCGGGCGGTCATTCGCTGTTTGCTTTATGTGGCGTTGGGAGACTGCATGTTTGAATGGTCGAGTTCATGGGATGGTTACATTTAAATGCGGGAGGCCCATCATCACGTCAAACCAATATAGCTACATTCTCAGGCACTCGGTTTTGCTCCAACAACTCTTCTTCCCCTGGCCCCTGAGAATGACGGAAAGTGAAGTCGACCGAGGCTATCAACCTCTTCAAAGCCTGGTTCTCTGTGACTTATCCCAGAACCATGAGCTTCCATTAGCAGTCCCCAATGCTGGCATCTCTAAGGAGAATGGACGAGAGGGCTTCGGCATCCAAATCGATGCAGACTCTTGGGCCGAATTTGAGGTTTACAGGCGGTCAGCCAAATACTACATAGATCAGTATCTCGGCTGCCTCAAAATGGCCAACGAGGAATCCAGCACAGTTATTATCTGCCATGGTTAGTAAGCTCCAGAACACGCACAAACGGCTGGTGTAACACCCATCAATAGGCGCACCTATCGTGAGAAACAGAGAGGCGTGTCTGTTGAAAATATCGCGGGACACTGCAATGCGTGATTTGCTTCGTATGGACCGGATCCTCGCCTCCGCCGCCGCAGCTTCCTCGCAGGCCATCCCCTGCACCAGGACACAGGAGATGTAAGCTTCTTCGGTCCTCTTACCACAAGTTCACGAGCTAATAGTGATCCTTTCAAGCACTTCAGCGTGTGTTGTGTTCTCTTATGTCTCCTTTTTTGTTGCCACAAGCTTTACCCTCCCGGCCATCTCGATGTTTTGCGCGGGAATAGGGTTCCTACGTATGATGGTTGAAAGACACTGGGCAGAAAGGATGGTTTTCAAGTGGTGCCAGAAAAGGATCCAAGACTTGAGAGAGTGTTTCGAGAATGGCACCATTGAGGCGAAGCACGGGGGGCGTCTTGATGGAGTGGCATTCAGTGCTCTCGAGTGGTGGAAGGGAAGAAACACTGGATTATAATATTGTGTTGGCTATTCCCAGGACTTGCCAGCCTGATTATTGTGTTGTACGTTCGAGGGAGGCTTATGTCAAACGACATGGCCAGTCTTGTCTTCGTCAGGGGTTGCAATAAGATCGGGCTTACGCCACGCAATAAATCGGGCTGATGACGCCGTATGTGTGCTCTGGAAATGCTCATGTGACCACGAACGCACGCCATATTGCAAATATCAGATGCCAATTACACAAGTCAACTAAAAGATCTCATAACGAAATATAATAGAGCTATGCTAAACGTCCTCTAAGGACCTAAAGATGTGCCATGAACAAGTCAATCGATCCCGTGGCCCAAAGGATTGGATCCCCAAACTCCGCACCTTGAAAGCCAAGCCGCCTGCAAATTTGGAATTTGGAGAAAGAAAAAAATTGCAAGCGTTTCTTGGGCCGCGTTAGTGTCGCTGTTTTGGGCATTCCATTACCTACAATAAACTCCTAGAGAACGTGCCACGAGCCTCGTGACGCACGCCATCTTTCATCAGAGGCCACTAAAAACCCACTAAGCGCCCACTATATTCAGTAACGAACGCGCTGGGCTCCGTCCTCCAGTGCGGTGTCCATCGGATCCGCCCACCACAGCGGGCGGCTTCCAGGGGGCACCACTAGAGCCCTGAAGGGTTAAAAGAAGAAAAAGGCTCACCACTCGACGCCACTCCAACATAGCGTTTTGCGGGGAAACCTGGTCTTGCAGATGGATCTCATGATGTGGACGCAACCAGGTCAAGGTCAGGGGCAAAACGTAATAGTTTTTTTTCTTGGTCTGGTGACCACTTTTTCTGTTGCAGCTGTAACTTTGTTTTTTTTGGTTGTTTTTTTTTAGCTGGGGAAGCTCCACGCCAAGCTTTGGAGCGTGCTGGTATAAGACCTGTGTCCCCATCATAAGCTACTCGGACTCTCACCATCCATCCATATCTTGTTCACCTGCTGTACGCTTTTTCGAAAGAGAACAGAACCTCCCAAGACTTCAATTGCATAGCATTGTCTTGATTCGACTCTAAAAGCAACATCTCAACACCGTTGTTGTCAATTGACTACCCCTATCGACAACCACATACTACAATACATTCAGCACCATAACAACAACAAACCTCGACAACATGCCCTCCAACTACGTCTTCACCGAATCCTCCCCCTCAACAACCACTTACGTCCGCTCTGGTCGAGGCGGTGCTGGCAACACATTCCGTGCCCCCGACCTCCCCTCATCAACCACCATTACCACTTCATCCTCCACCACAACAGCCGCTCCCCGACGCTTCTTCAGTGGTATCGGCGGTGCCGGCAACGTTCACGAGGCCCAACAGCTGCGGCCCGCTCTCCTCCGCTCCCTCGAAGGCACCAGCGACCAGAATCCCCCCGTAGGCCACTGCGGTCGGGGCGGCGCTGGCAATGTCTACCGCCGAAAGACAAGCGATGCGAGCAGCATTTCCAGCTCGGGGAGCGATGCGAGCTCGGTGAGCGACAAGGCCAAGATGTGGGCTGCGCGAGTGAGCGGCTCCTTTACCAGGAACTGAGCGACGATGAATGAAGCAATTCATCACTGTAACGACCTATTCTCTCTTCTCTTTTCTGTTGTTTTACGAACTCTATCCAATTGGGATGGATCACGAATGGTGGGGAAAGCGACAGGTGTTTATTTGGGCTGGGATGATTATACCCGCATGTTAAACCCATTGATGGAGTCAACATGCTTTTGCATCTCATATTCTGGTTGAGAATTGATATGCGGCAATGAAAATACGGTGTAGCTATAGGAAGGGAAAGCATCTATTCATATATGCATAGGTATATTACATACTTGAGTAAAAAATGGCAACTTTTGTAATATTTAAATACCTCTCTCTCCAACCGAAATGGGCCTGTTTCTCTTGAGTCTTGACTTTGGTGGAATTCTACCCTGCCAAGTACACAGTGTTTGACAAAAAAAATGAAATAAAAAATACATCATTGCTGGCAAAATCATCATCGCATTTAGAGCAAAAAAGAAGGTCGCGACATGCGTCCCTCAGCCATGAGGGGAAAATGCAAAAAGAAAATATCTCAAGGTCCTAGAGGGAGTCGAACCCTCGCTGGCGGAATCAGAATCCGCAGTCATAACCGTTAGACCATAGAACCTCTGATTAGATGAAAACCAAGTCAGCATAACCCCTTCATAGAGGAAGACGAATCAGGCCACTGCACATTGTAGAAATGAAAGGAACCCAACATACCTAAACTGAGGTTGAATACAACAAAAAAAGGGTTCAATGTCAAGGCTGTATTGGCCTCATATTTCAATTTCGAGCACAACGAGCACAACAAGCAGAAATAGCCACACACATCGATCAGCAAGGCAAAAAGAAGAACAACAAACAGGTTCGAAGAGCAAAAAGATGATCTCGCCCGGGCTCGAACCGGGGACCTTTTCGGTGGCGTTAACTGAAGTTGTTAACGAAATGTCATGACCAACTAGACCACGAGACCAGGATGAGTTATGATTGGTTGTTGAGACAGGGTGAAGTGATGCAACCTATAACCCCGACTCAGTCAGGCGAGTAGTGAGTGAAGAGGACATTGTGAAAGAAGAACAGACATATTAACGCCCTTGTCGCACACAACTCTGCTCGTCAGGATAATTGCCAACTCCAAATCAGGGTATCATTAGACCTTCTCCATCTATCAGACAAAGTCCTACACTCCCACTCTGCCTCCTGCAACCCTTGAGCTCTGCTGCGTATATCCTCGTCTCTGTCCTCATAACCAAGTTTTCCGTCAAATATGTACTACATCATCAGCTGAATGTCCACTTCAGTTGACATTGGCTCTCTTCTCCCGTACAAGGGTGTGGTTCGTAGCCAATGTCAGCTGCAGTTTCTTGGAAATGTAACTGCATGCCATGCTCAACAGACGGACAATCAAAGACAACAACCCCCCCTCCCTGCTCTGTTAGGTAGATGCGCCTGGCTTCTCATCATAACTCATGTGAACTTCGTATGGATAATATCTGGGTTCTCGTGCCAGTCGTCAATACTCACCAGCATCTGACATATAGTTAGTATTACGCCGCAAAAAAACGGGGGCTCCGAACGTACCTTGCGGAAAGTGCTCAATCCGGCAAGAATGCTTCCTCCAATCCATGTTGAGTACTTCCGCTCTGGCGGCGCAAAGATCTTTATCCGCATGTCTTTGACTGCCAGCTTTTGTAGCTCTGTTAGGAGTCGGTCACCAAAGCCCTTGGTTAGTGTACTCCCTCCTGATAAGACGATGTTGCTATACAGCGACTTCCGGAGGTCTAGATCAGTGCGGCTGATGGCGTCGACGACGATCTGGTGAACGCCAGGGTATTCCTGGCCAATAATTTCGGGGTCGAATAGAATTTCTGGGGCTCTGAACCGTTCTGCGCCAATCTATTGGATTCGTCAATACCGAATGTCGAGCCATTGCAGCCAATCAAGCATTCTCACCTTCAGTTTGTGCCCATCTGGTAAGATGTATTCGGCGAATTTGCTCTCATTAGGCTTCACTCCGAGCCAATCCCTTTCCTCCTTCTTTGGGTCATGTGCAACATACGACACACTCTCCTTGATTAATCTCACGACTTCCTTCTCCGCACTTGTGTGGAACACGTAGCCGCTCTTGCGTAGAAGCGTTTGCAGATACTCTGTGACATCTCGACCCGCAACGTCAATCCGCTGTATACTACTCGGCATGGCGAATCCCTCGTATACGGGCACAGCATGAGATACGCCGTCGCCTGAGTCGAGTACTATGCCGGTTGTCCGACCACTGGCGTATAATGACAGTACTGCCTGGATGGAGGTGTGAAGCGCTGGAACGTTGAATGTTTCGAAGAGGATTTGGGCGGCTGTGTCGCGATTGCTTCGTGGATTCAGGGGGGGTTCTGTCAACAAGACAGGATGCTATGATCATCATATCAGCACAACGACTGTAATTCCGTCATCCTGTCCATGTGCAAACGAACCTCTTCACTCAGAGTCTTGAGTCCCTCTCCGTACACGTACTCCCAAATCCTCTCCATGTCGTCCCAATCGGTGACAATGCCGTGCTCCAAGGGATAGTGGATCTTCAGTAGACCCCTCAGCTCGTTGGAAGCCTTGTTCCCTATGAAGACATCGCCCTCCAAAGCACCAGCCAGCACTCTCAGGTGCTTGGGCCGGCCAACCCAGGACGGGAAGAAGCACTTGGGGAGGTCCTCCCCTGCAAAGCCGGCTCGGATGGTGCCTGAACCGTTATCTAGCACAATGGGCGCATTGTGTAGTATTTCGGTCATTTTCGATCGCGTGCTGCACCCACTGAAAAAATTGGTGGTCCGTTTCCCTCCTCTTGCGAGCTCCCGTTGTTTGGCCCAGTGGTGTGTTTACCCCTTTCCCGGGAAATGAACGGTAGTCAACTTGCCCAACTTTCTTCAGAGCTCCGCAGCATTGGTGGCGTGTCGTAGCTTTGTCGTATGGCAGAGAGGCACAAATCGTCAGATCAATGGCCTTGCGGGCTTGTCGTGGCCATGCAGTATGTCGTGGTTTGGTGCCGTGGATGGTGACTTGCTTTTGTGCATGTATGCCATTGGGTACATAGCAGATTGCTGGCATATGGGAGCTCCTCACCAGCTGCTCCAGCCACGACGCGCTAGCAGCCGTCCGCGCTTAAGCCACATCACGTGAGTATGGGAGACTGTGGCGCCTCAGGCAGTAACCTCTTAAAGTGGTTCGCGTATCTGCGCGTCTCCTCCATCGCAACCGCGTCGCCGACGTGACAGTAATTCCAGGATCTTCAATCAACTGCACAGCGAAGCCCGAAAAGCTCTGAACGGACCTCGCCATCGACCATTGCGCCTGGAATAGACCGACTTGATCCTCACCTCACCTTTTATTGCTTGGCCAGCCAGCATTGACTCTCCTTCCGACTGCATTCGCGCGCAGGATTGGAGCACCATTGGTACCTATTGAACGGCTGTCGAGATGGTCAAGGGCAATGCCGCTGCCGCTGTCGCTGTCGCTTCCAGTCCGGGCATTTATAGTGCCACGTATAGTGGAGTAAGAGACTTCCCAACCGCCTTGCAAGCGTTGGCAATCATGAACAATGCGAATTGTGTTTTAGGGCTGCATGGAGGGCGGTTGCGCAATATGTGGTGCTGGTAGTGACCAGGAAGCTGATGTCGCTCCGTGCCTAGCTTGCAAGGGGATATGAGATGGATGCTAACAATTGCATTTGTAGATTCCTGTCTATGAATACCAGTTCGGTACCGACTTGAAGGAGCATGTTATGCGAAGGAGACACGATGATTGGATCAACGCAACACACATTTTGAAAGCCGCTGGCTTCGACAAGCCAGCTCGAACGAGAATTCTTGAGCGGGACGTACAAAAAGATGTCCACGAGAAGATTCAGGGTGGCTATGGCAAATATCAAGGTTTGCCTGCACCGGGACTCGCACATCGTCCAAGTGGTTAACACAGCTCAGGTACATGGATTCCTCTCGAGGGTGGTGAGGCTTTGGCCCAGCGCCATAGTGTCTACGATAGGATACGACCTATCTTTGAGTTTACTCCTGGAAATGAAAGCCCTCCCCCAGCACCGAGGCATGCGAGCAAGCCCAAAGCCCCCAAGTCTCGACCCCCGCCGCTTCCGAAATGGAATCCCCCTCGTAAGTCTAAAGTTCTCGAATTTCACTCCATCTCACTGACACGGGGCCAGCTCCAATGCCTGTCGTTGAGGAGTATGAGAATGCTCCTAGCGAGAACGTAATAGGCGGCGAGGAGGATACTCCTGACAACCTCACAGTGGCATCAGCCTCATACATGGCCGAAGATGACCGTTATGACGTAGCCCATGTCTCCACTGGCCACAGGAAAAGAAAGAGAGAGGAGCAGATGCAAGACCTCGCGGAACAACAGCATGCGTTGTATGGGGACGAGCTTCTCGACTACTTCCTTCTCTCTAGAAATGAGCAGCAGGGTATCGCGAAACCGGAACCGCCGCCGAATTTCCAGCCGAACTGGCTCATCGATGCTGAAAATCACACTGCTTTGCACTGGGCGGCAGCTATGGGAGACGTCGACGTCATCAAGCAGTTGAAAAGGTTCAACGCAGACGTCTCTGTCAAGAATGTCCGTGGCGAGACGCCATTTATGCGATCAGTAAACTTCACAAACTGCTATGAGAAACAGTCCTTCCCCGCAGTCATGAAGGAGCTCTTCGACACAGTGGACGCTCGAGATAACCAGGGCTGCACAGTCATCCATCATGCTGCCATCATGAAGAATGGCCGTGTCTACAGTCCATCTTGTTCACGATATTACTTGGATAATATCCTAAACAAACTACAGGAGGCGTTAGATCCTAGTTCTTTCCAACGAATCCTTGATATGCAAGATAATGAAGGCAACACAGCACTGCACCTAGCAGCGCAGCGGAACGCTAGGAAATGCATTCGTGCGCTTCTAGGCCGTAATGCTTCGACCGACATCGCCAACAACGAGGGTGTCAGGGCAGAAGACTTGATCATGAAACTCAACGCGGCGAAGAAAGACCGTGGGCCACAGCGATCATCCTCCCCTTTTGCCCCTGAATCCCAACGACATGCCACATTCCGCGATGCCTTTGCAGAGAAGACCCGAAAACCCACCCAGTCGTTCCAATCAGCAGCAGCCACGACAGTGCAGTCGCGCATCTCCCCCCTCATCATGGAGAAGTTCCAACTTCTAGCTAAGAGCTACGACGAGGAATGGCACGAAAAGGACGTTGCCGAGGCCGAGGCCCAGCGCATCCTGACCAACACACAGACCGAGCTGAATGCCGCTCGCCAGCAAATAGCAGAGCTGGAAACGCAGCTGGAGCCAGATGACGTGGCCGCCAAGGTCCTGAACGATGCCAACCTAGCGAGACACAACGTCCTCTCGCTGATCACACATCAGAATAGGCTGCACATCCACCAGGCGGTTGAAAACGAGATGAGCCGACTCAACGGCGATGCCAGTGCGCAGGACGACTCATACGAAGAACGGTTAACCCTCGCCCGGCAACTAAGTCGAATGCTCTCGGAGCAGCGACAGGCAGAGACGGAGTACGTCGACGCGCTAAGCATGGTTGGCGTCGGGGACAAGATCGAGAAATACAGGCGGCTGCTGAAGCGGTGTCTGGACCCCAAGGATGGGGAGAGCCTGGACACGAACCTGGACAGCTTGATTGAGATGATGGAGGAGGAGAGGGAGGTACACGACATGGACGGGTTGGCAGCGGCAGGGGGTGAGCCAATGGATTTTGCCGTTGCGATATGAAAAACATGTGGCAAGAGGAAGTGGGTTGTGATGTTTCAGTTTGCAACGACTTGATATCCCGGGGGAACCTTTGTTACGATCATTACTTTTTTTCTTCTTCTGTCATTTTCCTTGGAAAGTATATGGTACGTGTATGTACGTGGCAGGGGGTGGTGATGATGTGGTGTATGTTGTTCACACACTTTGCTCCTTTAGAGGAGTAAGTTCTATGGGTATTTTTTGGGCGGATGGGGCGCTGGTTGGAACAGGGATCTATCAGACTTATTAATTTTCTCATTCACCTCGTCTCATCGTGAAGCATTTTCGTTGTTTTATTGGGCCATGTGTGTGTCTTACCGTTGCCCCTTGCCGATACAGAGCACACATCACCGTACAACGCGGTGATTGGCGCTTATTGATGACCGGCGCTCATTACCTCGAGTATCCATACTCGTACGATGTTCGTTGTCTGTCTGAAGAACGGAGTACGGACTATCTACTCCGGCGACGACATCTGCTTGTAAATCTGCTTGTACGTGTATAGCGGCCTAACCTCGGGACAATAAATGTCGGTCCGGCAGACGGACCAACGGTCCAGCCAGCCTCCTCCAGAGTATCACCTTGCTAGCGCGGAAGCGATGACATTCTGTGGGATAATGGATTCCTCACTCACCGTATGCTCAACATCCTCATTTAATCATTTCGACTGGGTAGATGATACCCTCCGACGAGGGAGTGTCCGGGAGCGTGGGGGCGAGATTTCCTTTTTCGGCGGAGGGCCGGCCAGAGAGGCTTGCATCCTGTTGGCGTCAGGTGAGCAGCTGAGCGAGGTCAATGGCTGGCTGGATCACGCCGTTTCGACAACCCATGTCGCATAAGCTGTTGATGTCTGATAGACTTTGCACTTTGTGCTCCGCAAGCATTTCGTTTTCCCTCTCAGCATGCGGAAAATTTCCGTGACTAAATAGATAACAATGAGGCCAGCTCCACAATTTGGTGGATAAGCCGCTTTGTCAGAGACAGCGGATTTTCTTCAGGTGAGTGACAGGTCGTCGAGCCTCACCATGCTGTCATGGAGACACCGCATCCTAAAATAGTGTCATTGCTGTGAACTGGTTGGTTTCATGCTGATCACTTTTGCAGTTGTAAATTGAATGATGGGGCACGATACACGCTGGACAACTGAGCCGGATATCAACGTTCCACGTACGAGGCTCAAGTACAGGTGTCTTGGGGACGCAAAGAGGCTGAGCTGTTGTTGCGTCTGGGAACGTTGGTTGGACGCCCATGCAACTATACCTTGATTGATCATCCGAAATCCACCAATAACATGAACTTTGCGATACCGCCCGCGCTGAAGATGAAAAGGCATCGATGAATACTACCACTTCGCACTCCAGTATCAGTGCCAAGAGAATTGGATGTGGGTTCGTGCCACATAGGCAGAGAGCCTCACCGTCAAAAAGTGGCGACAGTACGGAGTACGACAAGGACCATGATAAATGCGCCCGGTGCTGGTCAGTTGGACGGCAACAACCCGAAAATAGACTCGTATTCCTCTGCATGGGAATATTTTCGATATGTTGGATGCGAGAAGTGCATTCAGAACTCCGTATTGGGCAAGCAGTCGGTAACCTGGCCCATGGTGCAACCGAGGCGGTTTCGTATGGAGATCGGGTCCCGACTTCACGAACTCGAGCAATTCATATTCATCCAAGACGTGTGTACGAAGTACAAGGTTGCCTTGGGGGTGCGTGCTTGAAGGACCTTTTGGCATGCAGGCCGTGATTTGCCAAATTGTTCAGCTGGCACATGCGATCGTAGGTGGCACCGCCCAGTCGTCAGGTATCAAGAAGCCCAGCAAATCTCTGACAGGTCGATGGATACTGGAGATGTCAGTCAAACGATGACAATATCTACCTATTATTATGTACTCGTACTCGTAGTAAGGAGTACGAAGCACAGGACAGGTGTAGGAGGAGCGTGCCAGACGGGGAGGGGGTGCGGGTAGGCTCGTAAGGCTGACGGAAACCCCCTCAAAGGTACGAAGTAGTACAGCAGTGAGACGCGACACAAAGGAAAGGAATCATCTGATGATGGTATGTCTTTCGCTCCCACACACGAATCGCCCAACAAATTCTGTTCGGCAGAAATGCCAGGCTGGCAGCCTGGTGATGCATCAAATGGAGGGCGAGGTTGGGATGCAGTTTGTTGCCGTTACGAGATGCCATCAAAATATACTTTGAGCGTGCGTCAGTCCCCTCTGCAAGGTGTCCAGGGCCTGTGTCGTCGCGAGCTGAAATGACGGAATTGTGCTTCATAGGTACAAGAGTCAGTTGAGTGGATTGTGGCCACTAGAGCGTAGAAGGGAGGAGAAAATTCCCCGACCCACGGCGACAAGGCGACGCCAGGATGCGTGCACTGCATGACGGATAATCCAGGCACGTGCGTAGATTAGATAGATGTAGGAGTACTCCGTACTTCGTACTCGTACTTGTCCTCGGAGATGCTGCGTCTGGAGTTCGCCGTGATGCGGCGATGATGGACCGGACGAGTGACTGAAGCAAGCGTATTACGATGCGAGAGTGGTGAGATTTAAGGATGATGTTGGATGGGGGTTTTCCCGGAAGCAACTTCAGGTTCAGGTTAGCCATCCGCCCTCCGGATTCGTACCTGCTAGGCCTTGCGAGTCGCAATCCAGCGCTGTAGGGCACTGTAGGGGCTCCGTTAGCGGCGGAACGGTGGAGATCGACAGCGCTATCGACGCCAGATGTTCTAGAAACCGCTCATCAGCTGGGCAGGGTTGGCGCCTGCGGGCCTGGTGTGAGTTGGATTCGCTACCAGCTCTCTGGATCTCTGGATTGGTACTGATCCACGAAGAATGGAGTCACTGGACACTATTGCATGCAAGAACCCAGAGAGCAGCAATGGCACCTCGTATGAGAGACTACTGCTGCCACTTCCACTACCACTACCACTACAATCTATCTCGTGCAGATACGAGTGCATTATGGGGTTCTCATTGGAGCGGATGCACTCGCACGATGCCTCTATCGGGTCTCGATGTTCTGGTCCCGGTCGCATCTTGCATATCGAATATCGACCGGCAAAATCTGGCGTCTCCGTCCCGTGTGGCCATTGGCTTACGAGTATTAGTAGCTAGTCATTCTATGGCCACACCACTCGGAATCGTGGCTTTCCACACACCTCAGTTTTTCAGCTGTCCTCGTCCAAACCACTGACGCATCAACCCAGACACACTGTCTTTCATTATTGCCGCAATACTACTCCGTACGAGTACATACTTCGTTCTCCGGAACTGTCCACCATTTTTATTTCCGCTTTTGAATTAATCATTATTCAGTCGTTTAATTATTTTACTCATTTCATTGCCACAGTCTGGCCCCTTCGATCGCCAAGTTCCGGTTGCGCCTTTTCAGCTGGGCAGTATTATTAGGTACCTAGTACGGAGTACCTCCTACTCACACATACCCAGTACCTTAATGTATGAAGTATGTACCTTGGTAGCCCTCCCGCTGTGTGGATACACGGATGCGAAGTACCTCTTACCAATGTACGGAGTAAGAGTAATATTAATAGTAATCACCTCGATATTGATTTCAGGCGGCTTTGATGATGCCAGAGACGCCACCAGACAAGACAACCATGCTTGGCCGTCTCTGATTACGAGTCCACTGTTTGATCCATCATTCAGATCTCAGGCCAGCCACGACTTGCCAAGACAGCCATCTTGAGAAGATGCAGGTCCGAGTACGAAGTACTAATGTAGTACTTTATCCATACGGTACCTAGTAGAAAGTATTCCGTACCTCGTGCAGGATACCAACTACTAAGACGCGGTCTTCGCCAAGATGGCCTAAATGGGTAAGCGGTAACCCCACCCGTTTATTCCCTTGGCTCTGAAAACGCACCAAAAAAAAAAGTCTTCCAGATGCATCAAGGCCATCATCTTCCTCCAACACTGGTTACCCGGATGACTACGAGTAGCGCTGCTGCCACTGACTCCTGGTATGTGTGGTGTATTTTGGACAGTTTGTTCAACCCACCATCCATTTAAAAGCGGATCTGCCACATGGCTGACCATCCAGCTAATTGTTTGCTCCAGCGAGCCGTCAGGGTGGGCACCCATGGCGGCTCGATAGGGCTCACCTCAGCTGAAATCCTTGGAACCAACTTGCCAACTCCCACCGATTGTGGGCACTCGTCAACCGCCGTTCGTGCCGGAATTCCCTAGGCCGCTTTCCATGGCCCTGAAACATGAAGCAAATAAGCTCCAGGCCATGTCCCGAGACCTTGCCAGCCTGCCACTAACACCATGGTATCTGCTAGGCGTACGGAGTACTCCGTACCCCATACTGCTCGAACAGGGCAGCCAGTCTTCAGGCGAGTCAAGAACGCGGCTCGTGCAGGCCTGCTGAAAACAGGGATCACAATAAGACCCCGGACCCAAAGCAAACGCTTTGCCTTTGCTGCAACAGCCGGCCCATCTTGGTTTTGGCGACTAGACTGGTAACGGCCTGTAAACCGACGCTTTGGTCAGTCTATGAGTACTTCTCCGTATGGAGTACGAAGTACGACACTCCTGCCCTGCAACGCACCGCAACCAGCCCGCGCATAGATCACCCGTTCCTCTATGTACGGATGCGGACGGCTCGATGATGAAGGCCATCCCTTCATTTTCCCTTCACTTCCCGCGACCGGCGCCGGCGCCGATGCCATGCCATGTCATGCCATGCTATGCGAGGCAAATCACCCATGGCTGGCTGGCTCTGCGCATTGCAAGCATTGGCTTTTTGATCCCCACCCCCAGCCTGGGAAAGACTGCAGCTACTGTACGTATTCCATTCTGCGCATGGCATGGCGCTCGCTGCCCGAGAGTCACGATATTACTGCCACCCCCCTTACCCAATGCCCTCTGCCAACTTGTATACCTAGTTGAGCAATGCTTTCCTGCTGGACATCGTCTGGTCAGGCCCCCGTTCTTCTGCAGCATGCACTTTCACTTCCCCGGTGGGATCTAGCGTATCTCGAGTCTTTCTTCTGTTCTCTCCGTTTTGAAAGCCACATCACGCACCCCCAGCCTGTCCTGTTTGACTTATATTAAGGTTCATCAGGCCCCAACACTTGGGACATGGTGACAGTCACCTTGTGCTAACCTCCTACGACCGACTGACAAAGCATTTCACAGCCGAAAATAACCACACTCTCCACCAACGACCATCGTTGCGTGGTACAGCTTGACAACGAGATCTGTGCGACCCGAGAACAAAACTACCCCACGGTCATCTCCCCCGACTTCTTCTACTCATCAGATACTCGAAATATTCGTCACATCGGACCAGATCGTGTTCGATTTGAGGATTTGCCGTATAAACGAACCGCACTTATTTCGCCTTATCCGAGTGTCCCGGCTCAGGAAGGATTCGGCGTTGCCTGTTACCAATTGGAGGTTGATCCTGCCCAGCAAAAGCCCCACGGCCGCAAATTTGAAATCACCGGCAACGGCGTCACTCACCTCGCCTTGTCTCCATCGAGCCGCCGCCCCACGAGACGTAGGGCAGAGTACCAGACGTAGTGAGACTTGACCGGGGACCCCCGGCTGACGGCGCCAGACCAAATTTCTATAAGCAGTACACCATCCACCATGCCAGCAACCAATCGAGCAGGCCTGTCCGGCACCGAATACTTGAAAGCCCAACCGCCCTCCTGGGAGTCTCTTCGAACTGGCCTGGCTATTTTCGCCTTATTCATCATTGTGCGCTATTGTGTCCGGCAAGTTTACTCATGGCTAAGGCCAGTTGAGAGACTCAATCCTATTCACCCCACCACCAACCACTTATTTCAGCCACGGTACCAGCCGCATCTTTGGCCAATGGATGAAAAGTCTCCCCAAGGAGGTAATGCTAGAGGGATGAATAGCCAAGACGCCAGTTTCAGTGAAGAAGGGAGAAGGACAACGGCAATGATCCCCACGGACCCCCGTTGGAGGACTGCTGGCGACTCGATACCCGGTCACTTTATATCTAGGCTGCCTCCTGCGCCACCTTTGACTCCGCCTGAGCTAAGCAACGCCGTCTTTACCTTTGATGGACAGTCACACAGCCAGGAGAGTTTTATTCACCAACCGAACCCAGACTACATATCTTCGACATCAACATCCTTCTTCCAGGCAGACAGCCCAAAGTCGTCATCCATTCCCCGGCGTCGATCATACACTAGAACGCTACCTATGGGCTCCCCGATTTCTCACACAGGTCAATCCTCCGAGGCTGAGTCTCCAAATACGACGTTGTCGCCCAGCTCCTACCCACCAACCAGCGGATTGCTACCACCAGCACCTCCGTCGGAACTTGATTCTGAGGACGATGGCAAGGCGCAGCGAAACGTCGATGTCCAAGGCGAAATCATATCGGTTCTCGATCGCGATGGAGCTGGATGGTCTCGACATACGCGTGTCTATGGTGGCGGTGCCTGCCTAGCGTGCGCCGCATCTGGGGGTCATGGCGGAGGATTCTACGGAGCAACAGTGACGCCGGAGGAGATGCGATGATTAGTGAGATGGGGGTGGAAGATGTCTTCCAGCTTCGAAAACGGGATTCGTGGATTGGCTCTATTGTGGGCAACGTTTCTTTTCCGTTATTCTCCGGGGGAAAATTACACGCAAGGGATACGGTTTACTATTTTACTTTTTAACCTTGGCTCTCCTTTCCTAGGTTGGGTTGTCTTGCTTTGAGGCCTTTTAGGGTTGCGTTTCATCCGCTGGTTTCCCCTCTGCCCCTTCTCTTCTCTTCGCCCCTTTCCTTTCACCTATTTTCTTTTTATTATCTCCTTTCTCTATCGGGCTCTGTTAACCATTCCATTTTGGGTCATTTCCTTTCAACACAAAAAAGTACGGCTATGGGATATTAGAGAGAGTGTGTGCGTCATGGCAGTGCTGTGTATATAGGATTTATTTTCTTTCTCACATAGCTTCTTAGGTTCAGCGCCTCAAAGACTACGAATATTATGACGAGACGATTATTTTCCTTATTGTTACGTTTGTTTTCTCTTCCGGTCAGTGTATCGAACCGAAACCTATCGACCGAAACTCTTCCATCATGTGTCAGCAAAGTCGTGTAAGCGCACCTCGGATTTTGCATGGCTTACGGAGTATATCTGAGCCAATAGTACTAGTAATTGACTAGAGACAACGGCAAGATCAATAAAAGCCACACTAACAACCACTTATCGCCAACACTCCGAAGGCTCCCGTCCAAACGTACCAAAATCAGGTGTTTAGTACGGAGTATTGTTCAATAATCCGACCACTTCTTACCGGTAATGTCTCACATATGCGGCAGATGGATCCGCAAATCGGGGCCCACGAGGTGAACCCGGGAACGGACGGCCGTTATGAATGCTACATAATCGCCGATTAACGACTAACAAAACGTGCGCGCGGCCAAATGTTTAATTGTCCCATCCCCCCCAGCCCATACTCGTAAGCATGCCAATACTACTCCGTACTCCGTAAATAGGCGAATCGTGATAGCGTAAAATTCTCCACAAATGCTGCAGGAGGCAACGCAGGTTATGTATGAATACAGTACTCCGTAAGCAAAACCGTCCTGCATGTTATCGTCAGCAGTCCGGCTTTAACGATATAAGGCTGAAACATAGCATAGCATGACAAAACATGTACGGATTAGTGATACTACGAAGTACTACTGTGAAAATCGTTCCACCTTGAAGAGTTCAAGAGCCGGGCCACATTGCCGAGTGCCATTTCAGGCGGACAAAGTGGATACGGGCACATAGAATGGAAATAAAGTGTCATGAGTATCCTTCTATTCGCTCCGGATAGCAAATAGTTCCAAGCATGACATCTAAATACCGGCTCTACGGAATACTCCATGTATTCGATAGTATATGATAATAATTACATAGGAGCTGAGAGGGTGAGACAACGCTACTTCGGACCGGGTAGATAGTTCTGACGTGAGCTGATTCAGTCATCAGCTCGAACGTTGCCGTCAGACAAACCCGAATTTAGAGCCTCATGACATAAGAAGCGACTCCGCGCGAAGCGCCAAACGAGGAGGCTCACCTTGAACGTTGGAAACCCATCCAACGGTCAATGAACAAGCGAATGGACTAGAACGAAATGCAGTTAGTACCTCCGCTAAATTCAAAGTCTAGTGTAAATTAATAGGCAATGTGCTTCGTTGATTAGTCCTAGGCTCGCTCTTCCGAAATCTCCTTGCAAGCACGTCGTGTGATACTCAAGCAAAGGGATGGGATAGAAGTGTCATATGTGATGGATGATGTATTATTACACCTATCTGTCCTCTTTCGCGCACAAGACTGTCGTAATGTCAGTGTGTCCAGAAAGGCAAAGTCCGTGTAGACCTGAGCATCCGGGCTTTGTCGGAAGACGAGACGCGAAGCTTATGCAGCAATATTCGAATCGGGAGAGGCGGCTAGTGAAAGATTGCCATTTCCGTCAAGGTTGGACTTCCATGTTCATGCAGATACTACAATTATGCATATCTAGACCGGCATAGCCGGGAACTTTTGCAGCAGAGCACAAGGCGACCTGTCGGCTTTCTGCCGAATACACTTAGGCTTAGTGGTATCAGGAGAAACGCTGGCCAGTGAGTAAAAATATGTTACTGTCCATATCCTCGATACATTCATGCCCTCTTAGGGATTTGGCAACATGGGCACTTCGTAGTCGGTCACAAATATGATATCAAGATGCACGCAACTCTCGCCTCCTTGGTCGCCAATGAGAATCTAGGGGAAATTTGGTCTATTGTGACGCTTCAACTTAAAGACTCCTTCTAAAAAGAAAGATCGACGCATTATTCTGAGACGAAATGGGTGTGTCGGCAACCAGACTACTACTCTATTGCACCTGTTAGGCGACCATGGCTGACTATAAAGCAGGGATTCTTCCAATTATTTAATCTCCATGCTGTTAACAGATTCAGTTGCTGTTTCAGTGAGCACACGGCCCAAATCCTAGGTTCATCATGGAGTTCTGTCGGGGTGGTAATCATGGCCTCGAGTGCCACATCCAGCATATATTCACGGAATACCGAAGACGCCGTGATTCTGATAGAGTGGCAAGATGCCTAATACTACAAGGTAAGACAGGGAAACCGACTGAACTATAGGGACTTTATCTAGCACAAGCACCCAAAGTTGCGTGGAATCCGTCAACTCAAAGTAGTCCACCGGCAGTGTCTGGTATGTTAGATGGAACCACGTCACGAACTATTCATGAAGACTTATCAATTATTTGGGAGACTTTTTGAGAATTTGGGACATGGCCGTCCACGTTTTATACAGCCTTGGAGTCAATCCAACCCGTTCACTTCTTCTACTTTGTAAAATAGGGGCAGAGCATGGTTGGCCAACACTCACTCATATCCACACCATGAGAGGATCTATCAGGGAACCAGAGCCATAAGGCTTCTTCCCTGCCCTCTTCAAACTGGTCAATATATTAACCAAAAGGTTTTCCATGCCAGATGAATAAATTCCAGGCAGGTTGATATGACACAATAACCACAATTAGCCGAAACTGAAGAGACCCTTGTTGAATGGATGCAGATGAAGATCGTTTAATATGTCTTTACAGTTGTGAATCGGCCAGTGAAGCTGTTCCTGTGGATTGTTCTTGGAGAGGGTATTATCTTCTAGAAAACCAGGCATGTACTATCCTGTTTGGCGCTTCACCAGAGTGTGATCCCTCGCTCGATGACAACATACTAGAGGGTTAGTTAGGATATCATTAGAAAGGGCCTTCACATCATTTCTTTTAGGAATCAAGAGGCTAGTCATGGTCCATGTTCTAGTTAAGGCCAAGTCACACTGGCTTGAGAAGGTCGTAAATCGCTATCCGCTCAGGTCAAAGCGAAAGAGAGAAACATGCGGAAATAACAGAGCGGATCTATGCTACTCATCAACAAATGCAACCACGAATTCCCATCAGGATTTACGTTTTATCTTATGGGCTCCACTAGCGACTTAGGGTAATTCCATAAGTGAACGCATGAAGATTAGAATGGTATCGTCTTTGGGCTCACTGAAACGAAACGCAGCGCTCAGATCACTACCTCTGTGTTGGCCAAATGCCACAATTAAACAAGCCAAACGCATCCTGTTTGAAGAAGAATTGAGGACCAAAGCAGCAAAATAAGTAGGAAAGTGGTCGTGGCCTCTCGTGTACATCACGGAATAGTCGAGAAACCACTGCCCAAGATCTGTCCAGATCTAGTTCGTTTAGAATCACTCAGGGTCACTCGGGACGATGTTGATTTAGCAATGATACAAGGAACATCTGTGTATCTCTGGCACAGGACCAGATGTCTAAGGTCGTTGAGGCATTGAAACTGACACTGTCTCAATCTACATGGAGAATTTGCGGACATCAGGTGGAGTTTCTCTTGTTCACACACGAAGTAATAACCCTTTGCGGAGCGACCCCCCATGCTTTTCTAGGTGTTTCTAGTGAAGTAGGTCAAGTTAACTGTCAAGAGCTGCCATTTGTGAATGGGAAACGCCTTCGTTCCAGGGTAGCAGCCAGGTCTCGGATAGCACCGCAAGTCGCAACGAGCGAAAAGCTCGGAGTGTTTATTTACTTATTTATTTGTTAATGCTAAAGTAGTAAGCATTGGTCCTTGCGGAGGATTTAGAAAAAAGGAAAAAAAAAACTGTTGACACCACCAAACCAGCAAGGTTTCCATGAAGGCTCGCGACAACTTCTCGGGTGTGGCGGAATCAATTCGCGTAGACCACTAGGCTGCGGTTGTGGTCAGGGGCTCCTTGCTTGCCTAAGACTCGTAAGTTACTTAAGCTTATCAATTGCCGGAGGATCATTAAATAGATATGGTTATTCAGGTACGAAGTACAAGGTAGATAGATAGGCGATACGGAATTACTATGGAGGCTTATCGTCACGAGGAATAGTCGTGGGTGAGGATGAACTCGATAGTTTTGATGAGCTTTAATTGCTTAGCAGGCAAGTTAAAAGGTTGGTCCAGTACTTCGTACTTCGTAGGCACTATTACCAATGGTGGTGAAGGAGAAAGCGCATTGAGGCTTCTAATGTGAATGTCATAACGTACCTATTTGAGGCTCTCTTGCATCCATGTGTATCAAAGGCCTGAGGTTACAATGCGAAGTCTGATTGGCGCTGGAGGTTTCGTGTTAAGCGCTGGGCATATTAATATACATACTAGGTACGGAGTACTCCGTGCTCTGCACTAGTAGTACTACAGAGTACTTCGCACTATTGATATGTAATGCATTCTACGAAGTACTTCGTCCTGCATGCGCTATCTTGCATCATCATGTGTGAGGCTCCTTTGCGTTAGGCGGGACTGCATAAGCGACATGCACATGCGCTGCTAGTACTGTGGTTTTATGCACTATTTTGAGTGAAGTTGCTAATTAACCAATAGTTTCCGTGCTACGGACTTCAGCATACAACTCATTGAAATGCACCATGCTAATACGGAGTAGATAGAACCTGATAATAATAGTAATACCAACTGTTGGAATGGTTATAACTCATACAATAGATAATACTCCGTACGAAGCACAACATATTTCGCACATGTACGGAGTACGGAGTATGTACTCCGTACTCCTTACATACTCGTATGATGTGGAGCGCGCACTGCTGCTCGGCTCGATGTGGGAAATTGTGCACTGAAACAGGGACTCAGTGGATATGCATATGCATGTCCAATGCATATCAGCCGCTTGTGCAATCAGCACGGAAATGAGAAATGGAGGCGCTTCGCGGTCTTTTTAGCCATGTAGTACGAGCACTTCGTACGGAGAGTACCACACGATCCTTCGTTCCATCTTTCACGAGTCGCTTTAGTGAGTGACAGGTGATTCACGCTGAAGAATCGGGACAAAGGCATCGAAGCATACACACGAGTACGGAGCACTCGTGTATGAACAGTGTGCTCATGCATCATGCATTCCGAAGAGGACAGGCCTCATCAGTCTGGGCCCGGCGAGGCTTGGAGACGCATTGCTGACCTCAGCCGGTGAACAGGGAATGAATCCTTTGGACAGACAGCAAATAACAATAACAATAACAGACACCCATTATTACTCGTATGTACGAGTCGCACAAGAATCGAGCAGAGGAGAGGAGCGAGGTTTTAATGAGCCTTTCTTGGCGACATGGGAGGCGATGCCGTGCGCTGCGCTACCAGGCGCAGATGAAACACGGGAGGCGTTGGTCGTGGGGTACGGAGCAGTACGATGTGACGACGATCTGTGGCAATGCCGTTGACCGAGTCTTTCGAGTTCGTATTGTCTGTCAGCCTTGTTGACTTGCTTGCTTGTCCGGGGCTCCGCCGCCTGAGGAGAGGAGTCTGAGAAATGGGGAGACACGTTGTTGTCATTCTTACCCGGGTCACTGTTTCAAGCGTCTCCCATGCCTACGGAGTATACATATGAGTACCATACCTGCCTGCCATTACGGCAACATCATCCGAACTACGGAGTGCTATATGCTTAAATGATCCGAAGACGACAATAGGTAATACTACTCCGTACTGCGCACTCTGCTTCCTACGAAGTGCCGGCATAGACAGAATGTGGCTGCTGATGTGCCCGGCGCTATTGCGTTACGAGGCAATCTTGATACTACTACGAGTACTACTACTACTGCTACTACTACTACTGCTACTACTACTATTGCCCTGGTAACGATCTCGGCATGTTATTATTACGAGTAGTACGAAGTACGGAGTAGTGGGAGCAACAAATGTCATTCTGAATCCAAAAGAGACGGCGCATGATAATGAATGATGCTGATGTCTCGGCTGACTCACGAGATCCCGCCGGGCAATCTTACTCACATGCTTCTCATATCAACCCAATCCATGTCAATACTCGTAGAACCGCAGCAAGAGGCAGCAAGCTGACAGACAGATGGACCTTTTGACAATGGCTGGCATACGAGCAGTAATACTCCGTACATACGAAGTACTCCTTACGGAGTACGGAGTAGTAAGCGTGACAATGCAAAAGAAGCGCTCTCCTGCCATGGCACAGCTGCGATTGGCCCCTGGCTCAGCAGCTCCGTCATACTCGTAGGGACCCCTGACTCCCTGACCCTGACCCTGGCCCTGGCCCTGACCCTGGCCCTGATGCGCATTGAGAGCCCGAGCTCCACACCTGTCCAGCTGCAGCTCACAGGGGCATCTTGCCGCCCTGTGCTGCGCTGGGCCAGTCAGTGGCCAGTCAGTGGCCAGTCAGTACTACTAGTAGCAGCAAATGACCAGTCACAGCGCGATGTGCCGTCGGGAACATGCCGCCGTACCGAGTACTTGGAAGAGGTCACGCGCTGCCGTACGTTCTCCCACACCACCACGCCGTGGCGCCAAGTACCTAATACCTTGGACGCCCAACAGTCAGAGGCGCCGAGGCGGGGCCCTGATTGGACAGATGCGGCCATCAGAGTCACCCACTGGCCACTGACCTGCGCCAGTCAGAGACACGCAAAGCCACTGAGCGCTGTTATGCTCCAGGCCAGGCGCTCCAGACGATCCGCCGCCAGAGGCCCGCGCGGCCTCATTGGCCGGAAGCAGAAGCAGAAGCAGCAAGCCCTGTTCACGATAACCCCCGACTGCTCTCCGCGTCCACTTCAGCACGCAGACTCAGCGCAGACTCAGGGCCTAAAGCCAGCTCCAGCGCATCTCCTACAGCGTCCCCACCCGCCAGTTTTAGGCGGCCATCCACTGGACACGCACCAATGCCGCCTCCTGTTTAGCGCGGGCCCTTTTTTTTCCCTCTTGCGCTCTCGCCTCTCAGGGCTCTCCCTCCCATCCAACCGAAAAGTTCCCCAACTCCTCCAACGCCTCGTTTTTTTTCTTTCCATCTTCTCTCCACACTCCTCCTTTGTTCTCACCATCACCATACACCGCCCTTCCTCTCTCTTCTCTCTCTTCCTCTCTCTTTTCCGCTGGGTGCATTTTCTCCCCCCTCCCTTTGCTCTTCTCCGCTTCGAGCCTCGTTCGCGAGTTTGTTCAATCCATCGTCGTCTCATCGTTGCGTTCATCGCTTCCCCCCTTCGGGAGATCCGAGATTTTACCAAGGAAAGAAGAAAAATCGAAAAAAAAGGACAGGGACAAGATCAAAAGAGATTCAGTAGGGATTTTCTGGAAGGCGCATCTACTCGTGATATCGCCCATTAATCGACTGTAATTTATTATTCGGCTGCTCCTTGCTTTCGACCAACACCACCTCATACTACAGCTATACAGCCTTCTAATTTCGACCTGCGCATCGAAAACAACACACACACAACTTTGGAGATTGATAAATCTTGCAAAACATCCACGGAAGTTGGGAGCCCTGGAACGAAAGACGGATCGCAAAAGGACGCCACTGGTTTTTTCTTCTCCTGTCAGCTAATTGTTTTGTTGGCAATTTTTCGCGTTACTTGAGATTCCTCGCCCCCAGTTGCTCGAAATCACGTCTCACGAGAAAGAAGAAGCGTGAGCCCACTCGCCCTCGACTTGCCGTCTCCCCTTCGAATCGTTTCGGCAGTCGAAGCCAAGTCAACAACACTCGAGTCCAACTCAGCAGCTGCACATTTGTCGATCAAGCTTCAACCACGCGTTGTTTCTCGCCACTTCCTGCCATCCGCTGCATTTACATCGCCCGTCTTTTGACCCATCTCGCCTTTCATTTCTCGCCGCACAAAATACGCTTTGGTTTAATCTTCGCTCTCTCCGGATCCGTCAAGATTTGGAAAATTTCCTCTTCCTGTGCAAAATACTACGCTTTCTTGGATTTTGCGGCTTTTTGTTCATTTTGGCTGTTTTCGCGACCTGACATCTGTCCTGTTCCAAGCCACGTCCGAAACATCTCCGCCTGGCAGGAAGCAGTTCGTCTCGACTCGATTCAGACAATTGCACACATATTTTACCGACCCGATTCTACCAGTACATTTTAGTTTTCTAATTCCGCCCGGACGCCGAGAACTTGAACCACTCCTTCATTCAACTCGTCGTCTTCGAGCGCCGGCTTCTACGCCTCATTACGCATTTTCTGAGTGATGGACACTGGTGGTCTCGCTCAGATGACTTCCAACAACTTCGTTTCTCCCGGAGGCTTGGCCTCCCGACGGGGCGGCCAGAACATCAAGCCGCTCTCGTTTGATGCCATTAAGCAGGGCAACAACATCCAGGACGGCGGTATTCCTACCCCCCGGACCAGTCGCTCTCACCTGCTCGCGGGCCTGAGAACGGCCCCAAAATCTGCTACCACTGCCTCTTTTGGTCCCATGTCGCCCATGACGACCGAGGCTCCCATGCAGCAATATGCTAGAAATGGTATGACTGCAAACGCCTACGGCTATGGCCAGAACAACGTTTACAATCCGCCCAAGACGGCATATCCTCAGTACGGCCAGCAGAACGCTTATCATGGTATGATGAGCCAGCAGTACACTGTTGACCAGGTGCTTGCTCCCCCTCAATTATCCATGGATGAGCAGCTGCAGGAACAAATGGATCCCAACCTCTATGCCCAGCTCGTGGCGACCAACATGTACCTGGCACAGCAGCAGCAGCGGCTCCAGCAACAACTTAGGACCGTTCAGGCCGCTGCCCAGCAGTTCCAGCAACTCAACATCAGCAGCCCTCAGCTCACCCAGCAGCAGATGGCCATCTACGAGCAACAGCAACAACTGGCTGCGCAAGCCGCTGCGGCGCAAGGCCAGCAGGTCTACTACAGTCCCGTCACCGGACAGTACTATGTCGACACCTCGGCTACTGCCCAGATCAACTCGATATACACTGAGCAGCCCATGACTCCTGGCTTCAATAACTATCAGCAGCAGCACCAGCACCAGCAGGGAACCCCTTGTGTTCAAGTGTCACCTCCTCCCGAGACACAGCAGGCTACATTCCGCAGCAACTCGCCTCCAAAGCGCTTTGATTCTCCTTCGGATGTTGCGCCTTTGCCCCCACCATCTGCCAACGCTTTCCGCCGGGGACATAAGAAGTCTTCATCCTTGGCTCCCGTTAATAGCGCGCTGGCAGCAGCTACTCCTGGGGATTCTGCCAAGTCACCTGCCCCCTTCCCTCTTACCCCTGCCACTGGAGGGTATGGCCCCGGTCAGGCCCGTGCCGGCGAACACCCAATCCGACAGCCCCGTGGCCCCCCCTCTATGGACGAGCTCAAGTCGAAGCCCACTGCCAAGTACGAGGGAAGCAAGAACTTCGCTACCCGAACTCGGCGATCTGCTGTGCACAATCTAGTCCGAGCTGGCCTGGAGCGTCGCAAGGGATCCGGTAGTTCAACTGGCAGCATGAGCCCTGTTTCTGAGACTGCCGAGGAATCGATCACACCCATCACCGACAACGACTCTGACTCTGGACGTAGTGGTTCGGGCAGTCTGGCCGGCGAGATGGAGTGCCGCAGCTCGCGAACTTCTGCTATTGGCAGCTGGGGTGCTATCGGCTCGGACCGTCCCAGCTCACGACAAAAGGCCCGCAACAGCGTCGACAGCACATCATCGGGCTGCGAAAGCGATAGCAACTCGTTCGCTGACGTTTTTAAGAACGGTGCTCTGCGAGCATCCAAGGCACAGGAGGCTGCAGATGGACAGCGCAAGGCCCCAAGACTGGTTCTCACGAGCGTTGAGAAGCGCAAGACCTCAGTGGCTTAAAGCCAGGGTTTATGCCACTGACATTTTTCTTTTCTTTTTTGTTCTTTTCCCTGTTTCCTTCTCATTTCTTACGACTTGACGCGCCCGGACTTTGTGACACGATTATTCGGACTTGCGGATTGCATTTGTTTTTCTTGAAACGGTCTTCATACTTTTTGTTCTTTCTTCAGTCCCTCTCATATGAGGAGCGCGTACTGATGTGCGTGTGGCGGGACCATGACCATTTTCAAATTACCAAACTATTATAATTCGATTCGCGACTATCATTCACACGACTTGATTCACTACCGGATTGGAATGGGGTGTTCCCCCCTCGGATTATTATTTTCCTTTTTTGCAGTAGAGGATGCCAAATGGCTTTCCTAAAGGATTGGTTTAAGGAGGATTTTATGCCACGAGAAAGATAACATAATTGAGAACAAGGATCCTATCTGCTGTCTGAAGAGTTAATCCAACCCTTCTCTTGTTGATAAGGGGAAGGCGTTGCAGGACTCTTGGAAGGCCTGGTTTAGTGGACTGGAGCATATTCCCTTGTCACTCATTCCTTGTATGTCATCTCGTTCCATCGACTTGAGTGCGTATGGATTTTTTTTTCTTTCTTCGGGGTGTTGAAGGAATAGGACGGACGGACGGGCATGTGCGGCACGTAAGTAGTGATAGTTTTAAGGACATTGGCACAATACAAATTGATGGCCATTGAGACAACCTCTTTATTACCCAACCAACAGCTGCTTTGTGGTAGTAGTATAATGCTTGCAAAAGTCCATGCTCATATATGCCATGATGCCAGCTCAGGCGAATGCATATTAGTAATAAAATAAACACAAAGGCTCACATCAAAACACAATCAAAACATCCCGATGTCTTTTCCCCTGACTCATCACCAGACTGTTAACCCAAAGCCAAAGCCAGAAGCAAAAAACAAGAACAAAACACCAGAACAAAGAAAAGTTCCTTTTCCACCCCCAAAACGCACCTCCCTCGTGTGTAATGCGGCATCCCGGTTTCGTCCGTATATGTATATATATATAAATGTATATATATACAAATGCCATACCAAAGCCTTATCTAGTACCTTGCTCCCCCCATCCCATCCCATTCCATTCCATCTAGCCCGTATCGTTGTCGCGTCGTCGTCCTTTTTCTCGTTTGTAATAGTATAGAATCGTATCATAGCAATAATTGTTTTTTGCTGATGTGTCATTTATCGACTGGCTTGCTGCCACTTCACATCGCTCTGTGGCCTGCTTCTCCTCTTCAACGCTGTCACGACGTTGCCACTGCTGCTGCCACCGCCGCCATCTCTATCACCCATCCCCTCTCGACTGCTACTGCTGGGCCGAGCTCCATTCTCCTTATTGCTTGTGCTGCTCTCACTACGAACAACCATCGGCGGGGCGGGCTCTCCTCGTATTGCTCCTCCTCCCCCCCCTCGACTGGGACTGCTAGCAGCCACTAGTGATGTTCGAGGGAGCCGACTCTTCGCGCCGGCCACGTTGGAGCCAGTACCGCTGCTGCCACTGCTCATTATCGAGCTGGCATCGCCGCTCACTCGCCGTGGGATACCCGTCGGCCCCTCTCGACTCCGCGGTCTATAGAGGACACTGTCTCGCTCTAGGGCTGTCTGTCGTCGAGGAGTGGTAGCTACCTCAATGAATGCGTTATTTGCCAGACTTGCTCTGCTCCTATGTGTTGGCGTCTGGGGTACGGATATTGAGGATTGAAGACTTGGAGGTGTATAGCTTGTATTGCGCCTTGCCCCCGATCGCCGTGACGATGACGATGAGCTCACTAGGGAAGAAGATATCACCCCCTCGTGTCTCATCATCATCGGAGAGGGATACGCCGCGTGGGACTTGACCAATTCCGAGGCAAGGTTGCGAACCAGCACGGCTGAGTCTGTTTCTGCCAACACCCGAATCGAGTCCATGAGCGAGCGCACCTGCGCGCTATTAAGTGACCGCGCGCCATCTCCTCCTCCCAGCACACCGGGGTCACAGGCATCCATGATGGCGCGAACAAGCCTGAGCAAATTCAGTCGTACAACTGCCTTTTTGTGTCCTAACCGTTGGGCAATCCCAGCAAACATTTCCGGTTTGGCCAATGATGCCGTTAGGCTCGGGCTTAGACGCAACAACTTGAGTAATGGCTCAAGTAGGTTAGAGTCGAACGCGTTCAACCTGTTCGTGCCGAAGCAGCTGATGACGGCTCGTGTAAAATTGTTTTCCATCAGATGGCTCTCCACATTGGCCGTTTCTTCCTGTAACCATACTAAGATGGCATCCAGCGCCGTCACTTGCCAATACTGATCAGATAGGAGGGACACATAGAAATCCAATCCCTTGTTCTGCCACAGGTATCTTCGTCCTTTCGATCCCGAGTGTGCCATATCACAGAGAATGGGCAACGCAAATTCCTTGGGTGGGCGGTCCGTCTTCATGATCCGTAACAACAATGGGATGATACCTCCCACCGCGGCATCTTCCTGTCTTTCCTTGTTCAACCTGCAAAGATTGAACATAGTGTTGAGAACCTGGTTCGAGATCTCGCGAAGATGTTTGTGATTCTTCTTCACGCTATAGCTGAGCAAGTCGATGAGGAACTCAATGGCGTCCGCGGAGTGTAACGACTCGATGGTTGTTGACAGCATGGACAAATTCTTAATGAACTTGAGCATGGTAATCTGGTGTACCGGCGTCATGCGCCGGAGATCCTTGAGCACGCTCTTCAATACCTGCCGGTCTGCTACCACCTCCTTGACGTAATTCTCTGCCTGGCTGAAAAGGTAGAAGATATTCACAATGCGACCCTCGATCAATTCGCCTAGCTGATCCTCGCCCTCCTCGTCGAGAACCCGATGCAGAACTAGGGCCAGTGGGTAGAGAATTTTGCTTCTCGAAAAGATTCTGCAAAAGTCGTTCTTTGGTGTTGGCCCCTGCAGTTCGAACACATTCCATATACCATTCACACCGATGAGTACAAGGTCTCGTGCACTGTCGTAATCCTCGTCCAGGAACTCGACCAACACATTCAAACCACCAGCAGACACAAACATCTGAAGCGTCAATGTTGAAGTCTGATACATTTGGCGAACGAAGGCGGCAGCTTCTAGTCGGATATCATTGGAGTATTGGCGGGCTGCGAATTTGGTAATGATTGGTATGCCACCCACAAAGCACAGGTTCTCCTGAATTTCAACGTCGTCGAGAATAATCTGGCCAACGTTAGCATTGGTTTGTGGAGCCAGTCTATCTATCCTAGAGGCACTTACTGCATTGACCACCTTGAGCAGCTGCAGTATCATATACTGCCTGCTCTTCACTGTGCAAGGCTCTAGAATCTCTAGAATAGGCAATAAGCCATGCGCGCTGATGAGCAAGCTCTTTGCTTCAGGATTCTCCCAAAGCAGCCCAAGCTAAACAAGAGTCAATCAACATGTCGTAGAATGCTGTGCGGTTTGCGCAACACTTACCAGCACCTCCGAAAGCCCCGCTAGGTTATCCTCGCCCTCTGTTGTTTTCAGAGAGCCAACCAATTCCTCCACCTTCTCTGTTAACCGGGCGTGTCTGTCCCGAGCAATCTTGGCATCCATATCCATTTCATCCCATCCGGGGTCCATGGATGCAAAAGGGTCATCCTCATCATCATCGTCTCCTAGCCAGGAATTGCCCGATATTCTGGACATCAACATCAGCCCGGCATCCTCAGAGTCACGCTCGCTTTCTTCTTTGTCGGCGATCGAGTCTTCGGGTCCAAAGACATCAGAGAAGTCCTCGTCGTCTTCTTCGGCAAACTTTTGAATCTCTATGGAGGACCGAGCGCGTCGCATGGGACGGTCAGGAAGGACGGATGGTCTCGAAAGACCCTTCTTCCTTATGCTACCGCCTTCCGGAGCCTGCATCGACCGAGGCAAGCTGGTAAGGTCAGAGGGGTGGAAGAGTTGAGGTGCATCGCTTTGCCGTAAACCCTAAGAGAAGCCGAATCAGTGAATTGCTCTATTTGTTATAATCAGCATGAATAACTTGCCCTATTGACAGCCTGGTTGATTTTCTGGTCGAATACGGTGTCATCGTCAGAGAACAGATCCGAGTAGTCTTCGATGCTCTGTTCCTGATATATGACGCCGGGGCGAGGAGGCAGCTCAAACTTGTTTCCAAAATGAGACTTTGACGGAGATTTCGGACCGGATGAGCTCAGCATAACGGCCGGCTGATCTGTGTTTGACTTAGAACGCTGATGGATTACCTTGGGAGGCGACATGGCCTTGGTCGATTTCCTGGGGATCGGACGGATCGTCTGCTCCTGTGATTCGGGGAAGTGGCGATGGTGGTTCAGCCCCTTGATGGTCAGCATTTCCCCCTCGAAGTCATCGTCGTAGTTATTAACGTCGCTTCTAAGGTCATTGACTGAGGCAAAGGCCTTCAGTCTATCGCTGGAAAGAAGCCCCCCGAAATTGTCCTGCGGCCGCAAATGGGGTAGTTGCAAGGCGCTGGGAGATATGGCTGTCGCAAAATCATCGTCCCAATTGTCGTCATCTGCAAACAAATTAGTGAAAGGTGAATAATAAGAGTTGAGCCGGGAGCTTAATAAAAGAGCATCTCGGATCTCATCGGGCATCGATGCGGGCTCAACATACCAACCAATTCAGCGGATTTGAAGGCTCCAGCACCGAGTCTGGACTTGGCGAGGGCCAATGGGTTCCTAGCTGGGGTCCCACCTGGATATCGAGAAGAGCCTCCGGCAGCATCGGAGCCGATAGATGCACGGAGGGATGTCCCGGAGGAATTAAGGGCTTTATTCCACTGTTTGACTTCTTCAACGGCCTCGCTGAAATTAGCAGGGGGTTTGGACACCGGGGCATCGGTCCGTCGACACCCCACGATCCAAGCATGTCTCAGTAGTTTTTTGGCCGTGACTCTGAGATTGGGGTCTTTCTGGAAGCATTGCATAAGGAAATCTCTCGCAGCCTTGACCATGCTATGTTAGCTCGCGATGCGGGGGGCAGCTATGGGTAGGACGCACCGCGGATATGCCCTCGGGCAACGGAGGATGGTCGTCGTTGACAATAGCAAACAGTGCCGGCATTGCAGCGAGGTTATGATACGGCGGCCTGCCCTGAAGCAACTCGATGACAGTGCAGCCTACACTCCAGATATCTGATGCGGAGCTTGCGCCGGACAATTGGATAATCTCGGGGGCCATCCAATAAGGGGTACCCACGACTTGAGCCTCCTTATCCTGACCCCCAGCCAGGGTGCTGGTCGAGACACCGAAATCCGCAAGCTTGACTGTGCCATCCTTGGTGGTGAGAATGTTGGCGCCCTTGATGTCACGATGGATGACACCCTGGTCGTGGAGGTAATGGAGGCCCTGGAGAACTTGGGTCATGTAGACTCCCACCAGGTTCTCAGGGAACTTGCCGTATGCCTTACATATCGAGTAAAGAGAGCCGTTTTCGCAGTATCTGGGAGTTACATGAGTTTCCGTTCAAGTACTTTGGTGGGTGGTCAAGTCGAGCTCGTACTCTAAGATGATGTTGAGGCACTCTGCCGTCTTAACGAAGCCGATGTACTTGACAATGTTGTCGTGCTGGTGCAAGTCAGCCGAGTTACATGCTGGCACGCCGTGCCATGAGGACCAAGGGTTTCCATACAAACAAGTTCTTGAGCAAGTCAATCTCGCTCTAATGGCAGAAATAGCTTCGTCAGCATTAAGCTCTGAGTCGGGGGGGGGGGGGGGGTGGGATA
>JAOALB010000321.1:0-18766 GCA_025331125.1 Mycogone perniciosa
AGCGATTATAAAGATAATAATTCGCGTAAGCCCTAGGCATTTAAAATATCTGCTAAAAGGGGGGGGGGGGTAACTACAGCAAGCTTTATAGGGAATATGCCTTATTCTAGTGGGTTACAGCAGGCTTAATTGACTTTAGTAGGTAAAGGAGTCGTAGTTAGGAAGATAAACTCTTATACTGTATAGCAGGGATATCGCCGGTTATAAAGTAACCTAGGTCTTTCGTCCCTAACCTTTATACTAGCTTTAATATAATAGTTTTCCTGCTATAACGATATAGGTTATTAGTATAGCTAATAAACTGCAATAATAAAGAAACTTAAATGCATTTAACTTTAATAAAATATAATACTTTAAATAGCTTTCAAATTGTTTAAAAGTGCATATTAAAGCAGTTAATAAAGCTTATAAGTGATTTAAAAGCTTAAATATTAAAAATATTAAAGTCTTTTGTATAAACTTATTAAAAATTATTTAATATTATAGAATTAGCCTATGAAAATATCAAAATAAATATAAATATAAAATTCAATTTAATTGCTTTTAAAAGAGAATTGTAATTATTATTATTTGAATAATATATATATAATAGCTTAAAGTTTTTAATTTAAATAATTAAAAGTTTTATATATTGATTACTTTAAGAAATAATATTAAAGACTTTACTTTATATTAATTTATATTTACAACTTTTTTAACTAAAAGTTAAGTAAATATTAAAAGTACTGTTATTTATATAGATTAAAATTATTATTTATATGAATAGTCTATACGGTACTTGCAAAAGTCTCTTCATAGCTCTTTATACTCTGTAACTTAATTCTTTATATAAAAGCTATTTATAGTATATTATACTACTTTTAATCATAAATTCTTATTACCCCTTATATTTATTTAAAGAAATGATAATTATTCTCCTAGCTATATGGTTAATATAATTTTATTAATCCCCCCTTTAATTTTAGTTAAAGTTATAGCTGAGATATAGCTTTATTATAGTAATATTTTGGTGACCTATAAGCCTTTACAGCCTTTAAAACGCTAAAATAATAATTTAAAGCTTTATAGTATTTACTGTAAGTTAATAAAGCTATTTATTTTAAATTGTAAAGGGGCTTGCTAAATACTAGACTTTAATTAGTATATAGGCGGTTACCCCCTAAGTCGCCTTTTAAGTTGCCTTTGCCTTTTCTATAATTACTATAACTATTAAGGTTATTAAGTCTATTATATAAAATTAATATAATCCCTACTACTATTATTACTGCTATTAATGCGTTAAAGAGTAATTAATCTAAGCAGTTTCCTATTATTCAATAATTAGCGTCTTTTATAGAGATTTTAAATAATATTAAGGTTTTAAGTATAAAAAAGCAGTTTATTTGAATTTTAATATATATAACCATTAATAAGATTCCCTTTATAAAATAGTAGCAGATTTATTAAAGGGTTTATGGGCTAGTATTATAGATATATATTATAGTTACTTAAAAGTTTATTAGCTTTACGCTTTTAAAAGATAAAGTAACTATATAGTAAAGTATATTATTATATAAAAGTGCTATAACAAAGTTAAAGCGGCTTTAACTTTTTTATATAAGTAAAGCTGTAATAGTAATTTAATATTATTAGGTAAAAGGGTTAATAGCTATATAATTAATATATATTGCAATATTACTCAACCATTAACCTATCAGTTAACGTTGGGGTATTGTTTAATATAGCAATAAACCTATTAGCGTTAATATAGTATATATAAAGCTGCTATTATATATCTAGAAAAATATATTCAAAAAATGCCTTTAATTTTATTCTTAAAACTAAACTTTATATAGTCATAAAGATAATTATTTTAAAGGTATTTAATTCAAGTTTAGGTTATTATAAGGCTTTTGAAACCTTTTTTATAGATCTTTTAATAGTTATTATTAAAATCTTTTTAATAAAGAAGTATATAATTAGCAGAAGTTAAATGTTTAATCATATTAATTATTTTTTAGGTAGGAAATGCTTTATATTTAAAGAGGTTATACTTAAATATAAGCTAATTTTGAATTCGCTAATAATACATAACATAGGCAGAAGGGTTAAAAGATGAAGGGTAATTATATGAATAGCAGTTAATGTAATAAAACTACTTTTTATTAAATCTTTTTATTGCTGTTACTGTAAATTTAAAGGGGCAGTTAATTCTTTATGTTAATACCTTTTATACGCTAATGCTTATAACAGTTAGCTTTGTAAAATAATTACAATAAAAGTTATAGTATATTTCAATTATAGTTTTATTCAATTTATAAAGCGAGGAGCTACTATTAATAATAATAGCGCAGCTATTATTAAGAAAGAAATCCTATAGGAAAGAGATTAAGTTAAAAGAATTAAATAGAGGAGATAGTAGCGGAAATGGGATTTTACAGTTAGGTTTAGGCAAATCTAGCAGCCTTAAAGGCGACTGCAGCCAGCTATAATTTTTATTTTTAAGATTAGGGCATTTAATATGATTAAAGCTAGTTATCTCTTCAGATTAAATTAATAGAGGGTTAATAGGAATATTTATTATTATAATAGCGCTAATAAGATTATTATAGTGGTGTTATTGCTGTGGTTTAAGTTGCAGAGTGTAAGGAGCTATAGGGAGATTTTTGCGGGTAGTGTATAGACTATCTGTATAAATAGCAATTTTTATCTATATAAATAGTACTATTTAAAGAATAAATAAACTATATTTTATTAATTAAGTTAATCAAAAATAAAAATTATAGCTTTTATTTGATAATAAAGAATTTAAATTAATTAATATTAATAGAAAGTGAATAATATTACTTATATAATACGTTATATATTAAGAAAATATATACTAATTGAATTAAATATAATATATTAATAAACACTTTAAGTATTTTATTAATCTCATAATTATACTCTATGAATTAACTTTAATTATTTTGCTAATAATATTACGCTTGTTAATTAAAATAAAAGGTTGAAAATAAAGTTTATAAACTATAATATTAATTTCCCTTTATTATATTTACCCTACTAAACTTAAAATTCAATACATTTACCCTTTACAATATTACAGTTAATACTTTAAAAAGTTAATAAACATTAATTAAGTTTTATTATATTAATAGTGATGTTATGAATAATATTATTTAATAAGTAGTGTTATATACTATTTAATACATAATTTTATATATTATTTACTATAATATTAATGTATTTATAAAAAGAATTAAAAATAATACAATAAAATAAAAATAAATAAAAATAATGTATGTAAGCTTTTGAATTAAATATAATATAAATATATTAATATTATAAAACTATATAATAATTAAACTGGTATATAAAATAAAGATATTAAAGAAAATCAATTAAAATATATTATATATAGTTTAATAAAAGAGATTTATACTTCATATAATAAATATACCATTTTATATCCGCAATGAATAATATACTAGACTATAGATATATTTTAGATATACTAAATATAAAGTTAAAGATATAGGCATATTAAATAAAATAATATAAACTTTTAGGCCAGGTTATAAAAGCGATTAATAACCTATATAAATACTAATAAATATATATATATATATATAACTAATATTATAGTTATAGGCAGTAAACTTAATAATAATAATTATTATAAATAACAATATTAGTAAAGAGTATTATAATTGTTTAAATATATATTAAATATTAAAAGGAATGTAATAGTAAAGTTTATTATTAAATTACTTTATATATATATAAAAATATTAATAACAGTTTAAAAAAGCTATATTTTTATATTTTTATTAATGTTTTATAAATTATATGATTAAAGCAAAAGAAATTAATAAAACTTTTAAACTATATTTAGAAATATAAAATAAAATTACTTTATATAATTATTTTTTTAAATTTGGTATTAAATAAATAATTAAAAACATTATATATAAAAAATAAAAAATATAAATATAATGATAATGAATAAAATAAACAAACTTTATATATGTATTATTAATATAATATTAATTTATTTATAAATCTTTTGTTTAAAAATGATAAAAATTATTTCTGTTAATTAATTAATAAAATTAAAATAAAATATATATTATATTCTTTTCTTTAATCTTTAAATAAATTATTAGAATGCGCTTAAAATAGCTATATATGAAAATAATATAACCGTTTATTTATATAATTTATCATATATATAAAACATATATATATATATTTCTATAATATAAATCCTACAAAAATAATAATTCTATTTAATTTAATAAATTATATTAATTAAATATAGTTATTTAATATTTTTAAAAATACGAAGTTATAATCTTATTATATAATCATATCAAAAATATAATAATGTATATTATAGTCTTATTAAGCTAACTGTTAAATAAAGGAATCTAGACTAGAGTAGCAGTATATAATAATATATATAATAGAGGTCCTGTATAGTGACTTTAATGTATGCCAATGCATATATTAACTCCCCCCTTTAAGAAATATTATAGTTATTTTAACTTTTATTATTCCTCCTGTTTATTTATTATAAAGTAAAGTTAAATATGGTTAAAGTAAAAATATAAAAAGATAATAGGAATAAATATAAATAAAAGGGAAAAAAAGAAAAAGGAAATAAAAGTAAAAGTAAAAAAGAAAAAAACATTTATTAATTTTCTTTTAAGTTTATATATTTAATTGTCTTTATTAACTGTTTAATATATAAACTAATATTAATACGCTATATATTTATATTTATAAGTCTTTTACCTTTTTTACTAACTGTATTTAATAGTTTGATTTTCTTCTTTTACTTTTATTGTATTATAAAATTTAAAAGTAGCTAAGTTAAAGTATATTAAAGTTTTTAATTTACTTTAATTAGCTTTTTAATAGTATTTATATATTTATTTATTAAACTAATCAATATTGATATTATTTTTTATAACTTTTTAAACTATAATTTTGTTTATTTAATATATTTACATAATTATATTACTATTTAATAATATTAATATTAATAATAATTATTATTATTAAGTTTACTGTTTATAGCTATAATATTAGTTATATATATATATATATTTATTAATATTTATATAAAGTATTAATTACTATATATTTCGTTTATATAATTATAATTAAACTCTTTTATTTTTTTAATTTGTGTGTTATTATTATTCTCTTTATTTCTTTAAATTATTTTTTAGTTCTATTAAAACTGTTTATATTAAAGGGTTTTTATTATTAATTATACAGTAATCTTTAATAGCAATGAATATAAAGGTAAATATTTTATAATCTATATAAATATTAATTAACTTTTATTAATACTATACTTTTTTTTAATATTAAGAATAATAATAATAATCATTATTATTATAGCTAATAGACTATAAGCCTTTTTATAGCTTGACTCTATTTTTTAACTTTTATTCACTTTTTATTTATATTTTGATATTTTGATTAAATAAAAAGCATTTTTATCACTTTGTCTATTAATATATATTTTTTAAATGATCCTTTTATATCATTATATTATTATATATCTTTTTTATTATATTTGGAAATTAAAGTTTTAATCAAATCTTTTAATATTAATGTAAACAAAGTTCATTTTTTATAATATAATTTTAATATTAACTGCTTTTGTAGTAATATAATAATTTACTACTTTCATAAAATTAAATTAAATTATTTCAATTAATAAAATAAATATTTAAATTAATAGTAATATATTTATATAATGTCATAATAGTATATAAAATAACATATAAAGCAGATAAAGATATATAATTAAGAACTCTTTAAAAAAGCAATAATTTAAAAAAAACTGTTTTTTATACAATTTAAATTTATAGTAAAGGGTGTAAAAGTTAATAGCTATTTATATTCATTGTTTACTTTATAATATTTATACTTTTCTATATTTATTATTTATTAATGTTTAAAATAAAGAAATAACTTTTAAAATAAAAGTTTTTTTAATATTATTTTTATAGCTTTTATTAATAATTATATTTTAAGATTTATTTATAAAAGTCTTTAATTAAATATTCCTTTTTAAATCTTTATATAATATTTATTATTATTAAAATTAATTACTTTGATTTAATTTATTTATTATATTTTATATTATATCTTTTTTATTAAATTAAATACTATATTTAAAAAAAGAACTTCTTTTTAATTTAGTTATTTTTTTATTATATAATTTAGTTTTTATTCTCTTTTACCTTTAATTATTATTAAACTTAATAGTTCTGTTTATTTATTAAATAAATTTACTTTTTCAAGCTTAAATATAAATATGCTATGAAAACAATATTATATATTTTCTATTTTAATCAAACCTTTAATTCATACATTAATAAATTAACGTTTTTAATTACTTTAAAAAGTTATATTTACTATTAAAATTATTTTTAAAATAGCTTTTTAAATAAATAATATCCTTTATAAAGTTTTAAATATTTCTTATTTTTTATTTAAAATTCTATTAGCTTCTATAATTTATTATATAAATATTTAGCGTTTATTACTATAATATATATTATATACTATACTTTTTTATTTATATAATATAATATATTTATTACTTTTTAATTTATGTTTAAATTTTATTTAAATTAATTTGTTAATTTATTTAATCAAAATTTAAGTATAATTCTATTTAATAATCTTTTTAATAAACTATTAATAGTATTATATACGATAAATTATAAAAATAAAATACCCTTTTTAAAAGATACTTTCAATATTATTATGTAATATAATATTATTATTTTTATTATTTAATTTTTATATTTAGAACTTTTATATATTTATAAATAATTGTTAATATTAAACTTGAATTAAATTTTTTATTTTTTAAAGATTTATTATTAAAAGTTAAAACATAAATCCTTTATTCTAATTATTAATAATAACTTTGAAGATATTTTAATTATAACGTTATAATCGTTATAAAACTATTTATATTTATTTCATTAACTTCTAAAACTATTAAAAAAAACTTAAATTATGTTAAAGACTATTTAAATAAATTTTATAATAGTTTATTTATTGTATAATTTATTTTAGGGTTTAATAGAAAAATAATGCCTTTAAAGTAATAGTTATTTTGTATATATTAATATAAAAACTGTTATTATAAACTGGTTTTTAAAATTTATAATATATTGTTTTAAAGTATATATAATAATTTTATTTTATTATATTTAATTTAAAAAAAACAATTCTTTACTGTAAATAATAGCTATATTTTATAATTCTCTTTTTAATATTAATTAAATATTTATATTTAACTTTCTTTTATTTTTTAATATTTTCATTATTTAAGTTAACTTTTTATTAAAACTATACCTTTTTATAAACTCTAATTTCATACCTTTTTATATTTATATAATTATTATAGTGAAATATATTATTCTTTATCAAACATTATTTAATCTATTTAATACTTTTAAATAATTAATATGTTTTCACTTTTTATTATATATTTTATGTTTTATTATTAATAGTTAAAATAATATATTTAAAATTAAAAATATATAAGCTACAATATGATATATACTCAATTAAAATTAACTTAAATAAATTAAGATATTTATTAATCAATAGTTTACCTTTATTAACTTTAATATTAATATTATAATATAATTTACTATTCCTTTTATTATTATATACTTTATTAAAATAATTATATTTAATTATAATAATTAAACTATGACGTTTAGCTTTTTATATATTTATATTATATATATTACTTTTAACTTTATTAATTTAAAGTATTATTTTAATTTTAATAAATTTTAATCAAAAAATAAAATAAATTACATTTTTATTATAATAAAATATAATTATATTAATTCTTTTGTAATATAAAAATATTCAGTTATTAAAGTTATAATAATATAGTGTTATTTCTTGTATTAAATAGCTTTATAATATTTAAAATAACTCCTTTTTAATATTTATTAATTTAGATATAACTTTTTATATTTTCAAGGCTTTTACTTTTTTATGCATTTTTAAATTTTAATTTCCGTTTTATATAGCTATATTAATAATATTATTTTAAATTTATTAATATTATAAATATTGTAATTTCTTTAATACTTTTATTTAACTTATTATAACATTAAATTTAAAAATATATCTTTGTTTAATTTTATAATAATTCTTTTTATAATATAATAATATATATACTTTTATTATAATTATTTCGATATTTAATTTCTTTATTCTTTATTAATTTTAAGTAATTTTAATACTTTTATATTAATTTTAATTTATCTACTATAAAAATATCTATATTTAAAACAATATTATAATTAATCTTTATTCATTAAAATATTACAATATTTTATATTTACTCCTATTATTATAAATTTCATTTTTAAATTTAATTTAAAGTTTATTTTTATATATTTATATTTTATTAAATATAATACTTTTTTAATATACTTTGGTTATTTTATTTTATTAAAAAAATATAATTTATATTTCCTTTTAATAAATTATATTACTTTTTATTTCTTTTAATAAGAATACTAATATTTCTTTTTATATCTTTTTGTTTAAATTGAAGTCTAATATTTTTACTTTTAATTTATTATAGCTCTTAATAAAGATATTTTATTAAATTAATTTATTTATTAAAATATATGTTATATTTTCAATATTTATATTAATTATTTGTATTAATTTTATATACATTAAATAATAGTTTAAAGTGCTTAAATAGAAGTAATAGTTATTTAATCTTTTTAATTTTTAATTTAACTTTTGATTTTATTATATTAAATTTTATATAAATAGACTTTATAATTTAAATATTGAAGTTATATTCTTTAATATAATTAATAATAGTAACTTTATTAATAGCTTAATATTTATTTATTGTTAATTATTTCTTTAATTCTTTAACTTTGTCCTTTAAAATGAATATAAATATATTTACTTTTTCCGTTTTAATAGTAAATATAATTATTTTAAATATATTATTTTACTTTTTATTAATAAAAGTATTACCTATTACTTTAATAATTTTTGTTTTTACATTAACCTTTTTATAATAATATAAATTATATATGTATTTAATATTATGCTTTGTTTATTTATAACATATATTATTCAATTTTATTTATTTATATTCATTATAGTTTTAAATATAATTATTATATATTTACTTTTTTCTATTTATAGAATATATAATTAAATATAATATAGTTAATATATACTTTTTATAATATAACATAATAGTATTTAATAAAAAGGGTTTATTAGCTATTATTTATAATATTTATTATTTTTTATACAAATAATTAAAGTAGTTATTTAACTTTATTATTATATTAAACCCAAATAATATCTTTTATAAAAATAGGTTAATCTAAATATAAATTTAAATAAGCTATTAATTTAAAGTAATAAAGCTAATAGCTTTAACTATTTAAATAAATTATATAGTTTATTTTTTAATATCTTTATTATTTAATTACAAAATATTAATTTATCAAATTTAAGTTTTCCTTTTAAATGATTATAAAAGCTTTATATAAATTATCTTTATTTATTTTAAATGTATTATATTATTATTAATACTTTTTATACATAAATTTATATTATCTTAAATAATATTACTATCTATTTTAATAATATTTATTTTTTTATAACATTCATTTGACTTAAAATTAAAAAATTTAATTTCTATTAATTCTTATTTATTATAAGCGCTATTACTTTATATAAGTATAATTAATTGTAGTTAATTTAAAATATTTTAATTTATCTTTAAAATATATTTAAAGAATATATAAAATTCTTTATTAAATAATATTATTAATAAAATAGTTGCTTTTATTAACTAATGTTTTATTTAAAGCGTTTAGTTATTTATAAATAATATTTAATATTCAAATTTCACTAAATATTTACTCCTGTAAACATGTATTATAAACAACTAACTATAACATTTCCATTATAAATATTAGTAATAATATAAGAACTATGTTAACTATAAAGTAATAGGTTATAAAAGTATTTCTATTCGTTTAATTACTTTATATTTTTACTATATTAATATATATACTATTTATCGCTATTTCTAACTTATTATTATTAATATATTGAATCTCTTATTATTAGAAACATGTTAAAGACATTATGACTTTTAAACTATTATTGAAATAGTTTAAAGCACCTTTTTAGTAATTTAATTATACATTTAATTACCTGTTAAGTCAATATAATTCTATAAAGAAATTATGAATTTAAATAAAAGCCAATGAAAGTTCTTTATAGAATATAGCTTTATAGCTTTATAATTTTATTACCTATTAAAATATTTTTCTATATTAAATCTTTCAAGCTATTACTATTTTACCTTATACCCTATTTATATTACCTGCAGCTACTATAAATATTAACTTTATCCTCAATAATTAGAATAGCCCGAATAAAGACTACAATAATTTAATTAAATAGTTAATAAAGAAATTAGCTAATATATTATTTAATAAAAAGCGAAAAAAAAGGTTTTATTATAACTGCCTTAAAACCTTTTTAACTTTATAAAAACCTATATAACCTTTTACAATCTTTCTTTATAATAATATGCTACTATTACTAAAAAGTTTAATTGTGGTAAATATATAATCTGAATACTAAAACTTAGTTAAATTATATTATTTCTGTTAGACTATAGCTAATAATGCCTTTCTACTTATATAAATATTCATATACTTATATTCTTATATATCAAATATAAGTATATTATTATTACTTTAATTATTAATAAGACCAAGTAAAAGTATTTTTATTGAATACTAAATAACTATTATAGCTACAGCCTTTCTTTTGATTTATTTATTTATATATATAATAGTTATTATTTGTAAATTTATAACTAAATATAAATGAAATAATGTATTAGTAAAACTAGAAGTATTAAAAGGGAATCAGCCCGTTTTATTATATATTCATAATTAAAAGTATAACAAGTTTATTTTTTAATATATAATATATATTATTATTATTAATAGTTATAGTAAAAAGCTTTTAAAGGTATAATTACTATTACAACTTTAATTGAATTACTTTGATGGAATAATAGTAAATGTTATATTAACTATCATACAAATAATTATATTATAATTAGCGTTTAGATTTATATACAATATAAAGTAAGGCATATGTAGCTTTTATGGTCTCAAGTTTGATAATATATATAGTATTTATAAAAATAAAACATATTCCTTTTCATTTAGAAAGTCACTATTTATCAATCTTTACTTACTTTTATATTAGATTTAATAAATATTTTAAATAACAACTATAAATAGTTTTATAAATAGGTTTATTGTATTTATTAATAACTAATAGTATTTAAATTAATCATTAATATTATAAATAAAAAGTTGATATTTTAAAATAATTAAAAAAAGGTTTTCTTTTATATCATATAATATTTCTATATTTGTATAATAGTTAACTGAAAACTTCATTATAGTAAACAACCTTTAATAAGAATAAAAACAATAAAAACAATAAAAACAACTTTTATAAATTTAATAAACTATATATTTTTAATAAGACATATAAAAGACTTTAAAATTAACCTCTTCGCTTTTATAGTTAAAGATAGTATATAAAACTATGATAGTATATTTAAATATAATAATATATTTTGAAGTAGTGCTATTTATATAGATAGTCTGTATGCCACTTATAAAGATCTCCCTATAGCTCCTTACACTCTGCAACTTATTTCTTTATATAATAGCTATTTATAGTATATTAGATTACTTTAAATAATAAGTCTTTGTTACCCCCTTCATCTACCTATATAAAGGATAACTATTCCTTTAACTATATAGCTAGCAAAATTTCATTAATCTCCTCTTTAATAACACTAAAGCTAATTATCTCTTTAAACTGAGTTAATAGAGTGTTAATAGGGATATCTATTATTGTAACGGCGCTGATAATATTGCTGTAGTGGTGTTATTGCTGTAGTTTAAGTTGCAGAGTGTAAGAAGCTATAGGAAGATTTTTGCAGGTAGCGGATAGATTATTTATATAAATAGCAATTTTATCTATATTCATAGGCCTGTTTGTATTCTTTCTATTAATTAAAGAATAACTTTCAATATATTTAATAAATAATAACAAAATACTTATTTGAAGTGTTAAAGTAATATTTTATAATATATTTCCTATAACTATATATTATAATAGTGTTTGTAAATAAAATATTAAATTAAAAACTACTAAAGCTCTAATTTATAAATTAACACTTGAATTAAAAGTACTTATGAAAGTTATAGGCTACTTTATAAAGTAATAACAGAATATAAGCCTTATAGTTTTTATAACGTTAAAGCTACAGTAAAGCTATAATAGTTTTATTATAGGTTTTTCAAAGTAATACTCAAAAGAGGGCAACTATATTAGTATTATAGGCTTTATAATACAATAAAATAATACATATAAAACTTAAAACCGTTATCCTAGCTATATAGGATATTATACTACAAACTATATAAAAAGGTTTATACAGCTATTGAGCAACAATTAAGGATTTTAGATAATTCTTCGCGCTTTAATATTTTTTCTATAATTAATATATTTTAATTTGTTTATATTATCCTTTCAATATATATTTGATCTTAACAGCGGGGTATAGGCAGTAGGGAAAATAAGGTAAATTTCAAGGTTATATATAACTAGAAATATAGGTGTATATAAATAGTAATTCTCTATATATATTTATTGCTAACCTTAAAAAGAATAAACTCTTAATCTTTTCCTATAACTTCAAGCTATCTTTTACATAGTATAATTAACCAGCTACTAGACTTTTTAATCCACTATATATAATAAATAGGAATTACTATTTATATATATACATATATTTCTTTCTGGATATAACTTTTAAATTTGCCTTACTCTCCCTGTTACCTATACCGTGCCATTAAAATGTAGTATATATTAAATCATATACATAAATTAAAATGCGCTAATTATGGGAAATATATCAAAGCGCGCGCAACTATATTACTGTTAACTTACAATATAAAATCCGTAATCGCTGCTTTTTATTTATTGGCTTAACGGTTATATACGCTTCAGTCCTCTTCGAGTTTTATGTTTATTGTATTACTGCATTATGAACCCCGGGATAAGGCTGCTATAGCCTTACTTTAGCCTCGGCTTTATGAAGACTGTGATACCTGTAACGCCTGTATTCTTTTATTGCTTTATATAGCAGTTAGAGGCGGCATAGGTAGTTTAGAGGCTTAATGGCAAGGTATTGTTTTAAGGGATATAAGCAATTGGCTAAAAGTTAGGTAGGGCGACAATAAAAGTTATATATACATAGTAATTTTTTAATTAATAATAAAGTAATTAATGCATAATATTAAAGTAATAGTCCTTATCACTATAAAGTTTATTTAATAAAATGTTTATAGGTTAATGAGTTTTATATAGTATTATATATTATTTAAAAAAACCACTTTTTTGAAAGTAATAACCTGTAAATAAAGTTTATAGTGTACTGCTTTTTTATTATTTTTCAAAAGTTATTGTATTAAAGGTTTATAGTTAAAAGGCAATAGCATTTATTTGTAATATAATAATTTATGTCTTTAAATTAACTATTTAGCCCTTTAACTTTTTAATTTAATATAAATATATATTAACTTTAAAGTCAACTTTTACTTTATTAATATTTAGGTTAATTATATATCTTTTTAAAAGCTATTATTTATAGGTAATAGCTTTAAGTATCTTTAATAGTATTTTTATTTAAACTTTAAAAGCTGTTAAATTAATATTTTATATAAATGTAATAAAGCTAAATCTTTTATTTACTTATTATATCTTTTTTTAATATTAAACTTTAAAAGTAATTATAAGAATTTATCTTGATTATTATATTTTTATCTCTTTATTATATTTAATAATACTTTATTATTATAACGTTTATTATTTTATTTATGTTTTCCTTTTTTAATATTTATTTAAATGTAATTTTCAAATATTTATCCTTATTATTATTATATACCTTATTTATTACTTTTATTTTTAAACCTAAAGGGTTTAATATAGATAATTTATTGTTAAAGATAATCAACTTCAAATTTTTATATTTTTTATATACTTTAATCACAGTAAAAATATTTCATTTTACTAGTATTATTTAACCTTTTAGCTTTATTATATACCTTTTTTTAATAGTTTTTCAATAATTAATACTATAAAACTATCCCTTTATTTACTGCTTTTAAAATTTATTTAATTTTCCTTAACTATAAATAAAAAAATAAAATTTATTTATTTTATTATATAATTTAAATTTTTCAAACTTCTTCTATACTGCTTTCTATAATAAATAAAAGTCTTTTTAAAGAAAAAGTATATTAAATATTAAATATTTTATTCAAGTTAATCTATTATATATTTTATCTTTATGTTAAATTGCTTTATAAAGCTTATAAGTAAATACTATTATTTCCCTTTATTATTTTATTCAGTATACTTTATTTTAAAGTTAATATATATAATTTAACTACTCAATTTATAATAGATTTATTACTTAAATATAATATATTACTTTTACCTTTTTTATAGCGTTATATATTAAATTATTGAGTAAAATATTAAAATCTTTTAACTTAAGGGGAGCAGTAATCTATTATTTTAATATTCAGCTATGTTAACCTATATATTAAATAAGAGTAATGCTATTAAAACAGATATAAATTGCTACTGGAATAGATAGTCTATACACCTATATAGAAATCTTCCTAGCTTTTAATTCCTTACTCTTCTATAATACCTTTAAACCTTTAATAGTAATAATAACTCCAGCAATGATAATAACAGCAATAATAGCAGCAGCAGTATTAATTTAACTTAAAAGGATTAAAAAGATTATTTTAACTATATACTTAAAATAATAATGAATTTAAAAGAATATATAAATAAAATATATATTAAAGATTTATTATTTCCAGTAATTTAATTACATTAAAATAATTAATAATAACTATTATATTATATACTATAATTAAACATTATATAAAAAAGTAAATTATATATTAATAGAAATTATCCATCTAATTTTTGTATAAGTATATAAACTATTTATTTTAATAGTAATTTATGTTTATTTTAATAGTATTACTTTTAAATACTAATATAACTATTATAAATAGTAATGAAAGAAGAAGTGAAGAGGGTAAGAATAAATATAATATAAATGTAGATAATAATATATAATATGGTTTTATTCCTTTAATAAAGCTATATTAAATATTATAAATATATATATAATAATAAAATTTCAAAGCTAAAAATAAAATAAACTAACTGCCTACGAAGCTATTAAATAAAGAGAAAATTAATAATCTCTTTATTAATATAGGCTTAACCTCTTTTAATATTAACAGCTATTAGTTTTTTTATTATTATATTAAATGCTTTACTTTTATTTTTAGCTTTTAAACTTTACTTTTTTTAATTCATAAATATTTATCAAAGTCTTTAATTAATATATTTATATTTAGTATAAGTAAATCTTTATTATATTACTTATTATACTTTACTATATACCCTTTTTACTTTATTAACTATTATAGTTTATTATAATATATTCTTTTAGCTAATAAACCTTGAATTTTATAAAATCGCTACTATTTTATATTTCTTTTTCTATAGTCTGCTTTAATCATATTCAATTTAAGTTTATTAAAAGGCTTTTTATTTATTAGCGCTACTTTTCACTATATAATTAATACTATTAAGTAAATCGTTTAATAAATTAGCAGTTTAATTACATATATATATATTAATCTTTCTTTTCACAGTTAATAGTTAAACTTTTTATTAACTAAACTTTAGTATTTATTTTAATATTAAATATTTATAATATAGCTATAAGTAAACTTTATTACCTACTATAAATTAATACTGCTTATATATTTTATTACAGTATCTTTTATACTTAGCGTTAGTAAAATCCATTATAGTTTTAGCCTGTCATTATTATAATTACTATATAAGCTTTAGCAATTAATTAATTTTAACTTTATTCATTAATATATCTTTAAATAAAGTTAAAGGTATTTATAAAGAAAAGCCTATAACTATCTTATTAAATAAAAAAGTTAAAGATATAATAAATATATTATTTAATAATCATTGAATCACGAATACTATTAATAGCTACTATTTATTCAAATATATTAAAAAATAATAAATAACTGCTTTAATAATAATGTTAATAACTTTTAATTAACTATTTCCTATAAAGTACTATATAATAATCATAATTAATGAAATTTTTAAAGCTATAAATCACTTTTATTATAGATTACTTAACTCCTTATAATCTTTTTTAATATAATTAAAGCTAGAATTCTTTAATTAGCTAGTAATTAAAAAGTAAAGAGAACCTTTACCTATTAAACTGCTTTATATATTAAGTAATGCTATTAGAACAGATATAAATTGCTACTGGAATAGATAGTCTGTGCGCCTATATAGAAATTCTGTCTGCAACTTCCTTTAATACATAACCTACTCCTTTATATAACACTCAATTATAGTATATAATATAATATCTATAGCTAGCTATTTTAATACAATTAAATTGTTTTAAATAATAAGTCTTTAATATATATTCTATTCATATATATATAGTCCTTTAGGCCGATTATTATTCCGGCTAAATAGCTGGAATAATCTCTTTAATCTAGGTTAATACTGCTGCTGCTGCTGCTATAGCAGAGATATAGCTTTATTAGCTACAAGTTTTTATAAGCCGCGATTTACTATAGCCTTTATACTATCGGCTACAAGCTTTTAATCTCTAACTGTAAACGGACCCCTTATATACTAGGTTTAAGCCGACGGAACCGAGCAGCTTAGAGTTATTTACAGCATTGCTGTATTAGGCTAATAATAAATTTAAAGGGAAATCTATTATAATATATAAAATTAGTGTTATTATTATAGTTAAAGGTATGATAGAAGATCGAGGAATTAAAAGCTAGGAAGATTTCTATGTAGGCGTATAGACTATCTATTCTAGTAGTAATTTATATCTATTCTAATAGCATTCATTGCTCTATATATTTTATATTTTAAAAGAAATCTTTTTTTTACAAGATTTATATATTACTATGAAAATTATATTAAATTTATTAAATCCTAGTAATTTAAAAACAAGCCTACTATTAAAATTATGAATCATATTAAAATAAAGTTAATATATTATATTTTCTATAAAATTAACTTTAATACAATAAACTATAAATCTTTATATAAAGATTCTTGAAATTATTTATATATATTATATTAATAATTGTGAATATATATATAAATATTCTATTATATATTTTAAAAAAATAAAACCCTTTAACTTATATTAAATATACTTAATTTCAAAGTATTATATATTATAAGCTATTTTAATAAGAAATTCTATTATAAAGTAAGGAATATATAAATAATCCTTTTATATTATTTTTATTTTTATGTAATAATAATTTATTTTCTACAATTTAAAAATCAAACCTTTTAAATATATAAGTTATCTATATTAATAGTTTTACTTATATATTAAAGTTATATAATAATTTCTTTATATTTATAATTATTTTTATATCTTTTTATAAATTTATTTTAAATATTTATATATATTATAACTTTAATATTTAAATAGGCTATATTAAAGGGGGCTAAAATATTATTTAAATAATCCTCTTTTACTATTAATTAACTGTAAATATCATTATTTATATTATAGCTTTAAAAAAGGCTTTTTTAAAGAATTTAATTTTGATTTAATTTTTTTAATTATTTTTATTAATTTTAAAAAGCTTTTATTTAATTCTTAATAAAATATTAAAAAAGTATTATTTATGTAAAAGTATTTATTAAAAGTGATTTTATTATATATTTACTATATTTACATTATATATTTACTTTATTTTTAATAACTTTAAAAAGTTGAAAAAGGTTTTAATGTTTTTAATATAATATATTAATTTATAAAAAACGCTATACTTTTTTTTATTCCTTTTAGTATTATATATTTATATAATAATATTTATTTACTTTATAATTCAATATATTAATTAATTAATAATCATAATAATTTACTTTCTATTAAAGTTTAAGTTCTTATTATTAATAAAATTAACTATTTTAATATATATAATAGGTATAACCTTTTATAGTAGTTAATAATAAAGCGCTATAAAATTATTTATTTAATGTTAAAAAGTAAAAGCGTAAAAGAAAAGGATTATTTACTTATATATATTAATTTATAAAATAGGATTATATATATACATAGGCTTAAAGCTTATATACTATACTTAATATATATATATATATATTAGTTAGTTTAGAAAATATAGGGAATTGTAATATTAAGCTTAATGTAGCTGAAGTCTTTTTTTATTAAGTTTAACCTATAATAATATAATAGCTTTATTATTACTACTATTACGTTTTTACCTTTATAGCCTCCTTTATTATAGCTGCAATATTAACTATTATATAGGAATAAAGTTATTCCTATTACTATTACTATTATTATTAAAAAGATTTCTATATATATATTATTTATTTTAACTATAATTATTATTTATTTTAACTATAATTATTATTTATTTTAACTATAATTATTATTTATTTTAACTATAATTATTATTTATTTTAACTATAATTATTATTTATT
>JAOALB010000322.1:0-18763 GCA_025331125.1 Mycogone perniciosa
TTTATTTATTTATTTATTTATTTATTTATTTATTTATTTATTTATTTATTTATTTATTTATTTATTTATTTATTTATAGGTTTTAATTAATTAAGTGAAAGTTATACCGGAATATATATCTTTAAAGAGTTTTAAGAAGCTTGAAAAGATTATCTTTTATTATAACCTATTAAAAATATATTTAGGTATATTATTTTCTATATATTCTATATATTCTATATAAAATGCTAATAATTTAGTATAACTAGGGATAATGCTATTAATAACAATACCTTTATTAATTGCTTTAAAGAAAGTTATAAATTCATTATAGGAAAAGAATTTCATAATAATATTTATTATATAGCTTATATTATTAATTTTATAGCTTAAAATATATTAAAATATTATATATCTAATAAGGATATTAATGTTTTAATTTTGAAACATATAAATATAAAAGTTATATATTTAAATATTAAAAATTAAAACATTAATAATAAGAATTATAATCTTTTTTCTTTTAATAGTAAATTATTTATTTTAATAAACTATATTCAGAAATAATTATATATTAACATTTAAATAGGTCTTATAGCCCGAATTAAGCGTATAATAACTTTAATTAAATATATGCAAAAGCTTAAAAAGCTATTAGAAAAAGGAATATTAAAAGCTAAAAAAGATAATAAACTTTTTATTAATTATAATAGGCAAATTATTCTTTTAAGTAAATATATTTTCTATATATATTTATGTTAAAGAAATAAATAATTAATTAATATATTTTATAGATAATTTAACTTATTAGAATTCAATTTATTATATATTATAAGCTATTATTAAGCTAAAACCAGCTCTAATATATATATATAATAATACAATTAATAAAGAATATCAGAAAGTATATAAATCCTATTATATTATATATAATTAAAAAATATAGCTAATTAATTATATATAGATATACTTAAATAATACTGAATAGGCTGCTTTAATTGAATTAAAGCGAACATTCGAGATTTCTATAAAACCTTCAACTAAATTATAAAGGCAGGTCTATATAATTATTTTAACAGCTTTATTATATATATATAAAATATATAATAAACTAAAAGAATTATATAAAACCTATACCTATAATGCTAATAAAGGCAATAAATTAGTAAATTATTATTACGCTTTTAAATATTATATATATTAATTTAATTAGGCCCTTTATTATAATAGCTATAATAAAGCTATTACAGCTGACTTAGCTAAACTAAAGAAATATTTCCCTAAAAAGCTAACAGCTATTTTAATAAATAGATATAAGCTTTATTTATTTAATATATTCTTAGATCCTAAATTTAAGGCTATACATTCTAAAGAAAAAGGCTTATTATCTTTTTATCCTATTATCATTAATAATATTATAAATTTATTTAAAATTAAATATAATAAGTAAGTTATTTTATTATATATATATTCCTATATTTATTTATATTTATTAATATTTATTATTTAAAATTAAAAAAGAAAAAGAAGGCTCTATTAATATAATTAATAAAGCTTTACCTAACCCTAATATATCTTTTAATAAATTGGCAGAAAATACATATTCTATAGAATCCCCTATTAGGCATTCTAGTCCTAATAAAGAAAGTTCTAATTCTAATTCAGATAAAGAGCTTCATATAAGGACTAAATCATTTATTAAAGATAAAATAACTATATATAATAAAAAACCTATTATTATAGAAAAAGTAAGTATTTTATTTTTATATTATATTAATAACTATCTATATTACTATGTAATATTAATAATAAAATAAGATAATCTATTATATTATTAGAAATCTAATATTTATAGAATTCCTATACTTTCTATATTAGCTAAACGCTATTTAGCTATTCCTGCAACTTTTACAGCTATAGATAGTACTTTTTTATTAGTAATAATATTATTCTTAAAAGCAGAAATAGATTCGACCTTAACCTAATTAAGGAATTAACTCTATTAAAAAGCTGGAAAATGTTTTTATAAAAGCTTAAAAATAACTATGCTATTAATAAAAATTTAATAAAAGAGGTTTAAATATAATATTATAAATAGAATAAATTAATTATATTTATAATATTTAAAAAATTATAATATAATAAGGAATAAATAATTGTATTTATTTTATTAGAAATATATTTAATAATTTTATATAATATCTATAGTTATTAATAAAATAATTATTTTAATAAAGTAAATATTATTATTTTATATTTAGAAATTTTATAATAACTATTTTATTATAATAGTTATTTAATTATAGTAGGTATTTAATTAAAGTAGTTATTGAATTATAGTAGTTAATTTCGTTAATAGTAATAAAGAAATATTATATTCGTTAATAGTTATTTGTTAGCTTATTAACGAATAAGCTTCGTTTTGTTTTTTTCAGGCTATCAACGAAACTACTAATAAAGTTAGTAGTAACAAACAACCTTCGTTTCATTTTCTTCAAGCCACTAACGAAACAAAGAGTAACGAATTCACAACCCTGTATATACAGTATTACTTATATTAATAAGCAAGTTTACTTATATTAGGTTATTTTTAAGAAACTGATTTGAGTATAATATAAAATTTCCTAGGTCTATCTTGGTCACAATATTCAATAATAAAATTACAATTAATATATCCTTTAATCTGCTATTTAACTTTACAGTAACGTTATAGCTAATAATTAGCAGTAAATCTCAATCCTTATTTAAGAAAGGTAATATATACAGCTTTGACATTATATTTATAGTAGATAGTATTAGTCTTATATTAAGCTTTACTCCAAAGGATTACAGACTTTAATAGGTTATGCTTTTTAAATAATATTTTTAATATTAATAGGTTTAAAGATAAAGTATTAAATAGTATTAACTATATTAAATATATTTTCCCCTCAAACTATATTAATAACGCTCCTGCTAATCAAAGTAGCGCTTGCTATATCTGTATTTCCCTTTAAAGGGTAAAGACTAGTAATATTAGGGCCTGCTTTTTGAAATTAACTGCTGATATAAATTGCGACTTTATTTACAGTAAAAGTAAATTAGGCCAATGCTATTATATTGATAATTTAGCCCTTTATTTAATAATAGCATTCATTTATCATGTTATATACGGAGTTATTAAGATCTTGGAGTCTATAACTATTAATCATTAAAATAAAAGATATTATGAATTATTCTATTATAGAAAAGCTAATATATTTAAAATGCATTAAATACCGTTGATTCATTATATAATATATAGTTAGCATTAACGGCTAAATAGTATTACAGAAATATATAATTATCCTTATAACTAAATAGTGCTATATACTGTATTATATTACGCTATATATAATGAAACCATAAAACTACTATTAATTAAATACTATTAGCGCTCTTTACTATAATAAATATCTATATTCACCTTTCATTAATGTAGTTTAAAAATATAGCTAGTCTTAATTCTATTATATTAATTGCGTCGTATATTCAAACTAGGTCTTTCTTTATCTTTCTTTCAATTCCCCTAAATATATAATAGAAACCTTAGCGTATTTTAATTCCTTTAAGACAACATTGAACTTATAAGCTAAAGCTGTATTCGATAATTTCGCGCGAAACAATATCAAGCTTATAATTATTAAACTATAAATCCTATAAAAGTAAACGTTTACACTTTATATCTAAATAAGTAACATTATATTATATACTATATAATGGTTAAATAGTAATAGCTTTAAAAATTTAATATATAAACTATAAAGCATTAGTTACAAATTAAATAGAGAAAAAATAAAAGTTTTATATAATGGCATAGACGTGCCTGACAAAAGCTTACGCTGTTGCCACTTTATGGTACATAACAACAACTAGGTAGCCCTTCGCAGTTCTTACATTGGTTAGTTTCTCTATACTTACTTTTCACCTTTTCAGACTGGCCTTTAATCACCTACATAATATATATATAAATAATCATTTTTATAAAATACTTTCTTTATTACATTTATAAAATAATGAAATCCAAAGACTTTTATAATTTTAATAATACATCCATAATGATTTAGTATATAACTTATAAATTAATGGTTACAACTTTTATTATACTTTATAAATAATGTGTTTATTAAATAATATTTAATCTTTATCTTTTAATTTGAAGTAGTATCAAAATAATACTTTTACTTGTAAATAACTTTATAAATTATATTTATTAGATCACTAAATAAAAGCTTTTTAATACTATTGAATAATATTATATTAATTATCTGTTTAATTTAAGATATATTGCTATTACTTTAATTGTTTACTTTACTATACTTATTATTACATAAATTAATACTTTAAGGTTATATTATATTATAATAAAGGTTTCACTTTTAATGTATTAGTTTTCCATATCTCAATTATAAAATTTTAAAAATATTATTAATATATTATATTAATATTAAAATAGATAATTCAAAAACTTACCTTCAAATAATATATACTTTATTATATATATAATCTATTGAGTTAAAATATTATTTTATATTTTATATATTTATGTTCTTATCAATATATATTAATATTATTTAAAAAAGTTTTTAATTGTGAATATATTTATTAAAGTAATTCAATTGAATTTATATTAAAAACAAATACTTTTTTATTAATATAAGGTGACAAAACCTAAAAAACTTTTATTCAAATAAATGAAATATAAGTATTTTATAATTCACGTTTTTTTAAAAACTATAGTATATTATATTTATAATATATTTTAAACCTTGTAATATAAATTGAATTACTATAATCTTTAATTATATTAATATAATATTTTCAATTATATATATTTTATAATATAAACTTAATTATTTTATACAATATATAATATAATTGTAAACAAGTATGGTTTGATTAATAATATGTGTGTTGGTATGCACTAAGGTCACTATACAGGACCTCTATTACGTATATTATTATATACCACTACTTTAGTTCAGATTTCTCTGTTTAGCAGTTAACTTAATAAAACTATACTTCTTTACTAATATATCAATCCTATTACCTGGTAGTAATTGCTTTAGAATAGTTATAGCGCTATATATAATTTTAAATATTATCTTTTATCCTTACTGCCGCTATGAAGTATAAAGTAATAGAAAAAGCAGCTAAATCTAATTAAGTAAACTAATAGAATTAGTTAATACCCTTTACCCTTTATCTATATTAATATATATTATCTATATTAATATATATATATATTTAAATAACTTTATCTATATACTACTACTTTATTGATTAATGAAGTAAAAGCTGCGGAATCTTTTATAGTAAATAATAAATAATACTTTTCAGAAAATATATAAATTACATTTTATCGATTAAGCTAGTAAAAAATAAACTTTTATAGCCTTTATTTAATAATAAAGAATTCAAATTAATTAATATTAATAGAAAATTAATAATGCTAATTATATAATACTTTATATATAAATTAAATAGATATTAATTAAATTAAATGCATTAGATTAGTAAACATTTTAAATATTTCATTAATTTAATAAGAATATAATATATTTAAAAAAAATAAGTATAAAAATCATGAAAATATTGAAAAATACACTATATAATTTATTTAAATTTAATATAGTAATAAAATTTAATTAGTATTTAAAATATTTTAATAAAAAATAATAAATATAATAAATAATATTTAATAGACTTCTTTTATTAAATACTATTATATTATATTATAAAAAGTATATATTAATTATAATTGCAATTTTTATTGTTATAAATATTATTATTATAATAATAAATATAAAATAAATATATAATTTATATTATTATTTAAATATATATATTCAAATTAAAGATTAAAAAGAATTAAATAATAAGTATTTTTATTTAAGCCCTTTAAGCTATTATTATATAGATATAAAATTAATATAAATAATAAATAAAATTACAAAAATGTAATGTTTATTTTAATAAATAAGTTAATTGAATAAGAAGTATTTTTATTAATAGCTGTAATAAATTAAAAGTAAAAGGGTTAAATTTACATTTAAAAAGTTTAAAAATATAAAATAAGAAAAGGGAATTATTAGTTTTATTAAAAAAGATAAGAAATCATATGATTTATTTAAAGGAAATATAAATTATATTTTTAATTAAATTAAATAATTAAAGTATATTAAAAGAAAGTATTATACTTAATAAAATATAGTTATATAAAAATAAATTTACAATAATAGTACTAAAAATAAAATATTATTAATATTATATATATTATTAAAGGTATTATAATATATATATATATATATATTACTATTAACATATATTATATATATTTTTATAAAAGAGATTTATATTTTATTTTATAAATATATTACTTTCTATTAAACATAAGTAATATATTTAAATAATATAAATAAATAAAGAAATTTTAAAATAATAAATAATTTTAAAACCATTTTATAAATATTAAAGAAAAAGTTAAAAAAATATTTTATATATATATAAATTTAATTAATAATTAGTAAAATAAAAGATTAATAGTTTAACTTTATATAGTAAAATTAAAAGATTATAAAATTTTAAATAAAATAATAAATAATCTTTATATATAAAGTTTAATATTTTAAATAAAAGAAATAACTTTGTTTATATATATAATTTTTATTATTTAATATATAATAATAAAAAATAAAAAGTTAAAATAATAATAAACCTTTAATAATTAAGTAAAATTATTATATTAAACATTTATTTAATATTATTATTAAACAGAATTATCATAAGATTAAAAGGAAAAGCCTATATTTTTATATTTATAATATTAACTTTTTTATTAACTTTTAATTTATCAAAGATATAAAAATCAAATAATTTAATAACTTTTTATAAATTAAAAATAGTATATATTAATATTATATAATTTAAAAATAAAGTTATTTTATATATAAATTTATTTATTAATAAGTATATTATATGAATATTTTATTTAAAGTTATATTAATAAATTTACTTATAAATTTAAAAAATGATAATATTTTTAAAGAAATTTATTTATAAATTATAAATAAAAGCTAAAGTATTTAAGAAATATTGAATAATATTATAAATCTAATTATATAAAGAAAAAATAGTAATTAAAAAAATAACTAAAAAAGTAAAAGCTATTAAAATATAAACATTTATAGTTAAATTAATAAATATTAAAAAAAAGTTATTTTATGTATTATAAAGCTATTTAATAAAAAAGTAAGAACTATATTATTATAATTTAAATAAATCAATATCTTTAAACTCTATATTTATAAAAAAGAAATAACCTTTTTTATTTTTATATTAAAAAAATAAATAAAATAATAATAAACTTTATTATAATATTAATCTTAAATTTAATAAAAATAAACTATTAATTAATAAATATATTAATCTATTTAAGTTAATTCAATTAAATATATATTATATTTTAAATTATATAAATTTCATTTTAAATATATTATTTTAATTATTAATAATAAAAAATAAAAATATATTAATAACTTAAAAGTATAAAATAAATTAAATAATATTTATAAAAAACAATATATACTTTATTATAATCATTATACTTTTAATAAAATGTAATTTAAATAATTAAAATATTAAAAATATAAAAAACAATTAAATATAAATATATAATAAATATAAAAAAGAAAATTAAATATAATTATTATTTATAGTAAAAGATAATTTCTTTTATTAAAGTAAATAAAATAAAGTAAAATAAATATATATACTTTAAAACTATATACTATATATTTTAAAGGTAGTTTATAATAACTCTTTATATATTAATATATATAAAATAATTATATCTTTTATAGTATTACTTTTTTATAAAAAAGCAAAATAAATTGAAAAATAAATACATTATTATAAAATCTGTTTTAAATATATAATAAATAAATAGTAATTGTTAAAAGAAGTATAATTAATATTTATATTAATTTAACTATATTATAAAATTATAAAAACAAAAGTTTAATTTTTTTTAAAGGTTATTTAAAAATAATAATTTATTTAATATATTAAGAATTATAATTTATAAATAATTATAAAAATAATCTTAATATTAAAATAAATATAATAAAAAATAATAAAAAAAGTTAATTTATTAATATATAAATTAGAATTTATTTTAAATAGAAAATATATAATATTATTTTAATAATATATTTATATTTAAATTTAAAAAAATAAGATTTATTTAATAAATAATAAAAATTATTAAACTTTATAATAAAAAGATTAAAAATAAAATTATTTTTAAATAAAATATTAAATTTAATAGAAAAAATATAATATAAAATATAATAAATATATTAAATAAAGGCAATTAATTTTAATAATAGTAAATATTAAATAAAAATTTAAAAAGATTTAATTATATATTTTAATTTACTTTATATATTATTATTATATTATATAGATATACTTTTATTAATTTAAATATATTAAATAAATATAATTATAATTTAAAAATTTATAAAAAACAATAATAATATTTATTAATTTAATAAATAAATATATAAATACTATTTAAAAGTTAATTAAAGTAAATTAAAAATATTAATAAGCTTTAATTTAATTAATTTTTGATTTTATACTATAAAAATAAAAAACTAAACTAAACTATTAAATAAAGTTATTAAAAAAGTTAAAAAGCTTATAAATATAAATAAATAAAGTATTAATATTAGTTTATATATTAAAAAGTTAATAAAGATAATTAATAATTTAAATTTAAAAAGGAATATATAAATATTTATATTTCTTTATTTTTATTTTTATTTTTATTTTTATTTTTATTTTTATTTTTATTTTTATTTTTATTTTTATTTTTATTTTTATTTTTTACTTTTCTTTTCTTTTTCTTTTACTTTTTTTATATTTATTTTTATTATTTATTTTTTTAATCTTTACTATATTTAACTTTACTTTATAATAAATAAATCAACAAAATAATAATAAATAAAATAACTATAATCTTTCTTAAAAAAAGGAGTTAATATATATTAGTATGTATTAAGGTTACTATACAGGACCTCTATTATATACATTATTATATACTATTATTTTAGTCTAGATTCCTTTATTTAGCAGTTAACTTTCCATAACTATACTTCTTTATTAATATATTAATCCTATTAATTAAGTTAACCAGTAAATAAAGGAATTTAAACTAAAGTAATAGTATATAATAATATATATAATGAAAGGACCTATATAGTAACCTTAGTATATACTAATATATATATTAATAATATAAAATCTTGAATTTTATTTACTTAATAAATAAATAAAATTAAAGTATTTAAACTTTATTAATAGTAGTATAACTTTTAATTATTAAAATAAATATTAAAAATAAATATATATAATATTATTATAATTATTATTTCTTTAATTAAAGTATATAATTAATAGTTTTAATATTTCTTTAAAAATAAAATAAAGAAAATTAATTATTTAAATAAAGTAAAATAATAATAATAATAATAATAAAACGTTTAATAAATTTTATTTATTAATTATTATTTAAATTATAACTTTAATTAAATATTAAAAAAAAGAATATAATATTATAAACTAAAATCTTTAATAAAAACCTAGGCTATACCTTATTTAGTTATATTTCCTTAATTTAATTACAGTTATATATATAAATTATATATTAATACTATAAATAGCTACTCTTCAAAGTAAGCCGGCCTTAAGCTTTTCTTTTTTTCTTCCCTAGTTTAAATAAACAATTCTAGTTACCCTCTCTATATAAATACATAAGGCCAGCCCCTTACCATAATATATTTATTACTGCTTTTTATTGGCTGCGTATGGTTATGAAAAGTAGCCCTAAGGAATAATTTAGGGGGTAGGGTGTATAACTAGTTATTATTCAAGTATAATCTATAAAACTATTCTCTTCTATGATTACTGTTTTCTATTAGTCCTAATTCTCTGACTTAACCCTCTGAGAACACTTGGAAGCAGCAAGACTCTATAATTCTTTAAGAGCTTTCCACTATCGTAAGTATAGCAAAGCAGGACCAGCTGTACGTTACATTAGGCGACTTGCCCATCCCCCATGGTAATATATGCCTCGCTAATCATTCAACCCAAACATTTTTCTAAGGCTGCCAAATTTCTTCTTCCTATTATGCTGAACCGGTGTGCCATTATTAGGAGCGGAACTGAGGCTAGCATTGCTCTGGGAAGTTCTTCGTCCCCCTATGAAGCCCGGTTGCAAGGAAGAATCCGCTCCGGGAGTACTAGACGTTAAAGGTAGAGACTTGTCGATGGCGTGAGCCTGTTGTATGGCCTCACGGTTGTTACCACCACTGTTGCCCTTACCGTCGTCAGCGTCGTTGTTATCTGGCAACGGCCAACTCGGTTCTCGCTTACGCAGACTATTTGCACGGATCATTGTTAGTTGCTCCGTGCTCCTTGCTAGCTTCGTATCACGTCGGGCCGCACTCTCGCTAATCCCTCGGGCAATTTTGCCAGCTGAGTCTCTTTTGCGTCGGAGGATAAACATAAAACTTCCCCGACGCGAGGGAGTAGGAGGTGATGTCAGACCGCCTGTCCCATTCAGCGACGAACTGGACGGAGACATCAAAGTCCCGCGGCCGGATCCACTGCGTTGCAAGGTCGGCACGTTCGGTGCACCACGTAGTCCCTTTGAAGAAGTTACATGCTGTCTGGGCATGAAGCTGCCATCGTTATGAAGGGAGCCGTTTTGCATGGTCAAAGGGCCAACGCGTACGGCAGTTTCAATGGCTGGGCCAGATGGCATACCACGTAGTGATTTCGGTAAGCCGTAGTGTCTTGAATTGGGTAAAACGGCTTCCTCCTCATCACTTGAATCCCTAAACCGACTCCTGAACAAGGTTGGGTGATCGTCATCTTCATCACTTGAGTCCACGAAGCGACTGCTGCTCCGTGACTTCTTACTCTTCTTGGAAGCTGTACGATCGAAACCAGTTACACGTGGACGAGGAGGTTCGGAATGACTTGAATTGTGGCGTAAAGAGTGGCGCATTCGATTTCCTATCAGTGGCCTGGAAGAGGGCATGGACGAGACTGAGCTGGGTCGGAGGGCTGATCCTGTGGGTGACAACGAGCGGAGGCTGAATCTACTACTGCCTTTATCGCCATCAGATGGCGAAGCAGGTTCGTGCAGGTTAGGTCTCAATGACATCCTGAGCCCATGACGCGGACCAGCGCCTGTTCTCGTGCGTGTGAAACTGCTCTCACTGGAATCAGAACCACGACGTCTCAACCTGGGGTCCATACTTGTTCCACCTCCCGCAGTCAACCATGAGCCAGAGCTGTCGGCTGGGTGATTGTGTTGGCATTTCTGGTCAGACTCCCCCAAGCTAGGTGGAAGATATGACGATGAAGGTCGGTCAGCGGATTTCAAGGATCTGCCCAGTATACCTGACTCCATCCTACTTGGCGTATCTGACCTCAATGACGTCCGCATCTTGCCCACTTCTCCAGGCATCATTGTGTGGCTGGCGTACTGCAGTTGCTGTCTTACTCCTTGGCCTCCATTCGCACTTTGTAAAGGTGAGTTGCTTGACTCCAACTTCTTGGTCACAGCAATCTTGCCCTGTACATTGCTGTCTGGTGGCGAGGGCTCATCGACGAGCTCGTTGACTTGCATTGATGGTCGGGAACCTATACTACTAAGGGCTGGCAGGTTGACTCTAGCCTCTTGTAGCAAACCATTATTTGATGTTTCTTGGGTAGCATTATCTAACGCAACCGTCCGAACCTTGATTTGATGATCTTGGCCGTTGTACATCTGAAATTCGGGCCCAATTTCACTCTTCTTAACTGTAGACCCATCCCTATTTGTTATGATGCTTGTGCCCTCAAGTGTACCCTCGCCGGCCTCTTGGAGTGCCTCCATCTCCAGTTGGCGACGCTTATCAGAAGACAAACTCTTCCAGTAAGCCTTGGCATTCTCCCAATCATCCGATGCTTGAAGTGACTTTCGAGACGGGGTCTCTGATAGAGAAGAGTTCTTAGTAGCACTTGACCTTGTTGTCGAGGCTTTCATTTCGGGTGGACACACGAGTACGGCGTCGAGTGACATAAAGCCATCGACTGCAGACAGGTCCTCGTAAGCATCACTATAAACACTGTCTCCTTCCGACACCTCGTCTTCTTCTTCAATATCGGCCATTTCGAGATCAAGTTTTATGCCTGTAGACTCCATGGGTTGTGCTGAGGTTGCTAAGGTTGTTTCACCCATGATGGTGTCCGGCTTGAGGATAGTGGAAACTTCCTCGTCCTTGAGAAAGCTGCCAGGTACTATGGTGCATTGATCTGTAACACCAACATTTTCATAACCCTGTGGTTGAAGACTCGGTTGAGAAACAGATATGGTTGGAACAGGGCTACTGTACCCTGTCAGATTGTGATCTCGATGATTTGTATAGGCATCTGGATCTGGCGACAATCCCCTCGTCCCCACGCTCAACACCAAATTGTTGGCTTTCAAATTTTGTCCGACATCTAACTCCTCATCAGAGCTCAACGGATCGTCGCTGCCATGTTCAGACGTTTCGAAGAATGTGACAGCAGTTGGGAGAGGCTCTCTATACTTGGATATATTGGCCTCATTTTTCGATGATTGTTCTTGTGAAGGAATGATTCCGATGACCGAACCACTGGACTGGAGAAGCCCCTTTGAGGCCCTAGAAGCACTAGTCTGAGACGAAGAGTGTAGCGTTGGTTTGGGAGGCCACGCCTTTTCATGGGGACGAACTAACGGGCGTTCCTCAGGCTCCTTTGCTTTCTTCTCCCGGACACTCCCAAACAGTGGTAGGGCTGGTCGGGGTGACATGGTTTCAGCTTCATCTACCGAAGTCATCTCTTTCTTCGGGTATCTCCCTACTGTGCTGTGCCGTTGCTTCTTTCCCTGAGGACTTGGGATGACAGGCGGTTCTGTTTCTGGGTGTTGAGCAGATTCGCCAACAACTACCGTATTCCTATCATCCCAACTGACCCGCACACCCTTTTTTCGAGCCGTGACGAGATCCTCTTTGCCGTTCTGGCTGGGGCTAAAACCCGAGGCCTCTGAATCGTCATTAGAAGGGGCTGGAGACACCCCTCTGACTGAGTTTGAGAGCTTCATAGCGGACTTTCTAGGTGATAAAGAACGCGGCGGTGGCTCGTGTTTGACGACAAGCTGATCAGTTGGCAGTGCAAAATGCGCTGATCGTGATGGGCTTTCAGATTGTACCCTTAAACAGGCAGTTGTGCTTTTTGGTCCACCGACAAAAAATCTCGGCATCCCACTCCCCCAGCCCCCTACATCACTGAGTGGCTCTTCCATAGGCTCAGTTTGAGCATTACCTTCGTTTTTTCTTTCTTCCAGTTCACTGAATTCTATTTCCTCCACTAAAGATGGCAGCTCTGTAGGCGAGATAGGAGCAGCTTCATGAGCTATTGACTCGCCCCCCTCCTCTATTGCCAGTCCTTGTGTGCGTTCAGATAAGACTGGTGGCACCGGTGGAGAGCTGGTTTGAGTTTTGATGCTGGGCCCAACTTTGGTTATCTCAAGTGCATCATTAGAAAGGTGTGGTCTGGTTCTCGACACATCTTGCTTCTTCTTCTTCTTCTTCTTGACAGGCTTGTCGAGGAGGTCGCCAACAGTTATTGACATTGCCAAGAGCTCACCTCTCGAGACTATCCTCCTCGAGTTAGCATCGTAGACGAGATCTTGATCAGAGACTGATTGGGATGGCGATCCACCACCCGAGGAGCGAATTCTGGCGCGAGGATATGAGAAGTTGATGGAAGGACTGACGCTTCCTGGGCGCTGTTCCGAGGGAGAAGTAGCGGAGTCCAACATAGAGTCAGCCCTTCCGTTGACTAGGTCTCGGGCTGTGGCAGCTCCGAACCAAGAAGAGCCTTGCTGTCCAGCCTTTACTTTTTGGCTCGCTGTCCGAAAAGGTTGAGTTTGCGTGATGGTGCCTTTTTGTTGCACCGTAGTCTTCGTGCCACTAACATGCTCGGGAATGAGCATGTTTGGCACGGGTGGCACATCTCGGGGTCCTGGAACCGGGCCACGGCCAGGTGAAGGGGATCGGAAAGTCCGTTCGATCATCGAACCTACGCTTGGGCTTCTCTGCAGTTCGCCTTTCCTCCCTCTATCTCGACTCGTCACCGAAGAGAGCGAAGAATTCCGTCGTCGCACTCTCTTCGACGGCATCTCCGCGACGTTGGTTGGAGTGGTAGGTCGTGCTCGTAGCGCAGCGGCGGCAGCAGCGGAAGAGAGCGATTGGGTTGGTTCACGACGCATGAATGCCGATGCTGCCGCTGTGGCGGCATTGGGATCGGCCGTTTCTTTGGTAAGAGGCTGTGGAAAGAGTAGAGCCATGATTAGCGGAATCTGTGTATCGAGGACGGTTCAGAAGGAAAGACGACAATCATCACGATGATGAGAGTTGGCTCCAATTAAAGTTGGGAGTAGAAGCCACGAGTGATGTACGTCATCGCCATTTTCCGGCGAGAGGTTGCAAACGGGGACGCCGCCATTACGGCGACAAAGTCTAAACTTCTTCAACAACGTACCTGAAGCGGAGCAGTGCGCCGCCGCGAGCCTTTGAACATGCTGGACGGATTTGAGCAAACTCTTCCCTGGGATTGTTCTTAGTGGGAGATTCGCATGGACAGATGGCGGTAGATATGTACGAGTACGGAGTACGGAGTACTGCTAGGATATAAATAATGATGATGAAGAGTTAGGGGAAGGTATTGGCGATACTAATAAGAGGTCCAAGGTATTCGAGAAACCTCGGGGTTCGTTCGCATGTGCGATTGTTGCGAACAAAACCCAGCAGGAATGTACGCTTGAAGCGTCGTCCGATGGGGCTACTCACAGAGGTAGGATTCCTCCCTGGGTACGACGAGTACTCCGTACAAAGTACACTGTAAACCAAGGAACAAACAGGGTGACGAGACATATGACGAAATTACGGAGCAGCACTAGTACCTGTACCTTACAGGAAAAGTAGTACCCCCATCTTTGCAGGTAAACTTTCAGGGAATCAGTCCCACTATTACGAAGTACCACTAGGTACTTATAGAGGTTGCATACTAGTACTTACTGCCAACTACCTAATATATATAAGTACCTATACGGAGTAGTACTAGGTAGTTCTAGGTAGTACTAAGAATTACTACTAAGGTAAGTTGCGAATGCAACCCAAGTAGTACTTCGTAGTAACAATACTTACTCTTTGCCAACTTAGTACGAAGGAGATACATACTATAGCAAGGTATCCGCATTGTCGGGGTATCTTGTTAATACTATTTTCCTCTATTAGTACTAGTATAGGTTGTAGTACAGGTAGTAGGTATGAAGTATCTCAGTCGTAGGACTTCGTACTTTCACAGGCTACGGGAAACTCATAGTACCTCCTGCAGGTAGGTATCTTGGTAGGTAGTAGTATCTACTAAGGTATTGATCTTGGATTCCTGGCTACAAGCCAACCTCGGAGAGCAAAGCAAGCAATGAGAGCGAACTTCAGAGCTTTGTCTCCTTGCATAGTCTTAACCATGTATTTGCCAAGAAATTAACGAGCGGCCCTACAAGCTTAGCATCACCACCCAAGACCGTCTATCGCCAGACTTCATCGTCGGATCATGCCTCAGACCAAGTTTTCATGAGCGTGGATTCATTCTCCTTATATACTGCACTTGTAAGCAGTGGGATACGTATGGGCAAAAGGCAAGCTGGCACTCGGCACATAGGTGTAACATCATGAACTGTTGCCACTTTCCATTTTGAAGTTCGGCCTCTTCCCTCACTCACGACCCTGTCCAGACGAAGTACCTTTATATAAGTACTTGAGCAGACGCCTCTTGGCCGGATTCGTCTTCCATAGGTAGGCTGCACGCTCACGACGACAGAACCCATTGTCCCTCATGCTTGCAGTTTCAATATCGAGGCACCGTTGGTCTCAGATCCATTTCGACACTGCCATTCTTCGCGGGTCTGAACATGTTATTGATAAGAAATGCGAACAAGAGATATTCGTGGCTTTTCCAGAGTCGATTATTAAGAGGATTACTATTCGCGTGTGTCGAGTATTAGGCCTACGTCTTGGCTCGAGATGGAGGATTGGGTTCGATATGACCGTTCCGAATATCCTGAGTAAGATCAGGAGGCGGGTTGGAATAATTATCCTCAAAGTCGTCTTCATATTCGTCATCCGACTGTGTTGAGTGGCTATGGCCAGTATCCATTGAGGGAGCCCCGTGATCGTCAAGGTGTTCTGACCGAAGGTGGTCCGAAACGTGATTGGTGTGATTACTCTTGGTAGTCGCCTTCACGTTTTTCTTGCCCTTTCTACTCTTGGCCTTGGCCTTTTCTAGAAGTCGTTTGCGGTCGGCCTCCTCCTGACGATGACGACGGTCTTTGATTTCATAGTCTCTGATGAGAGTGCGGGGTGGCTCGCCAAAAATGCGCTCATACTCGCAAAACTCACAGATCCAGATATCCTCCATCTTTGGTGGGCTATGAAAATAATTTTCGGCGGCAACCTGGCGTCGATGTCGGGCTGCCACAACGAGTTCCCTCTCTAGGCGGCGGCGAGTTTTCCTGCGAGAGTTGCCGAACTGTCCATTTATGGTCTTTGGAGAATCATCTTGATTCGTGTTTATGTTAGCACGTATTGGCGCGGGCAGGTGAGAGGCTGTTGGTGTATTGTGTTTGAGTGGGTGGCCTATGCAGGTATGAGCTTGGTGTTTACGGAGAAGAGAACAGATAGAAGCTTACCAGGCCACTGGATGGCGCCGGGCACTTGTGATTCGCAGGTGAAAGTGAACTGGGTTGAAGAAGGCATCGTTTTTCTTGCAGAAGATTGTTGTTGTTGTAAGAGGCTCACTTTCTGCTGCCCCAGTGGGGGCAGCTTCTCGGCGTTGGCGATGGCATTTGATATGATGCTGCTTCCGGATTGCCCTGCGAGGAATAAACGTGGTTGTTAGCACTATCCTTGGAGCTAGGGGTATCAAAGGCGAACTCTTCAGGCGACAAAGCTGATGGTTGAGGGTAGTCATATAAATCGAGAGTACGACAGTGGGGGGAGGGGGGGCAAGAATCCCATCGCGGGGTAGTGACAGTGAAAGATTATGTGATGAAGATGCATTCCTCGCCTGCGCCGCTCACAAACAATGGAACAAACAACAGCAAAAAAAGCTCCGCAGCATTTTAATAGTACACCGGAGCCAGTCGGAATGCCTCCTGCGTCAAAGAAAAGAAAGTCCAGAGACATACCTGTTGGAGACCATTGGGGTGGACTGGTCTTTGTTCGTCCAAACCAAGTGCTGCTGCTATCCGGTAAAGCTCGTAGAGGGCTTCTCCCGTTCCTTGACCGACTCAATCTTCCCCTTCCAGATCCTGATAAGCCTTGGTTGCCCGTTGTGTAAGAGCCAGTTCCAGATAACGCAGTAGAACTGTGTTGTGGTCTGTCCCCATTAAGTTCGGCAACTGGCGATTGTGCACGGGCCGGAATTGCAAGCGAACTTAGGTCATTGTTCAGCGCATGTGTGCCATTAAGCGACGAGTCCCCAGCTGTTGGTATCTTGCGTTTCTTTTTGTTGTTGGTATTTTCAAAGGAATCGTAGCCATCTACTGACGAAGTGGTGGACGGCGGCGGCTGTGGATCTGCTGCCCGTGGCTGATCAACTGTCGTCGAAGGGCGGGCCACTCGATTAAGGATCTCAGGTTGAGACCTCGCCACGAGCGTGCTTCGCAGTTCTTCAACCCCTGCCACAGCCCTCAGTCCATTTCGTCGAAGTAAGGAGTTCCGTTCCGGCTCGGCACGACCTCCTTGTTCAACAGGACTTGTCGGCTCGGCACTTGGGGGACTGCCTTCATCCTTTGCGGTATATGGTGGATAGTGGAAAAGAGGAATAGAGCCGTGAGTCGAAGGTGGGTACTTGATCGAATCAGCAACTTCTGGTGATAGTCTTTCTCGAAGTCGACGTTTCGGCAGCGGCCGAATAGGCCGATCAGGGAATAACAACGATACTGTATCTGGTGACATTCTTCGTCTATGTTCTACTTGGATTTGGAGGTTCCGCCTTGTTAGCAAATAGACCGTTAGGATGACCACAAAACCTAAAATAGTGACTGAAAGTAGGATCGATGAACCATCTAAACCAAGAACGGGGTTTAGCGTAGCCATGGTGTTGCCACTGCTGCCGCAAGTTCATGGGTAGATGAAGAAATAAAGATTTCAGCCAGCCGGCGGACGGCTGGTATAAAGAAGTGAGAACAACAGGGAAAGCGTACCCATTACACATCGTACATGTAGTATGCAGTCGGACCCCTCTTGGAGCAGCAAGAACACGGGACCACCTCTTCTAAATGGGAAGGCCACAAGAAATTCTTTATCCTCTCTACCAATGCTCACATGCGCGTCGACTGGGGTGGAACGGGATGTTGAAGATCAATCAAGCGTAGTTGAAGATGGGACTTGGAGTTTGCTGCCTCGTTTGGGCCCTGTTGCGCCCTGTATGCAGATCAGAACAAGTACATCTAACATCCTTCGATGGTAGACCAGAAAAAGAGACTCTGTACGAGCTCAGTGCCAATTCGGCTGTTGACTTGAACGAGCGTCGTTCTGGGAAGTCGGGGGGGGGGCCTGGTCGGGGGGCTTGGTGGGGCTGCGTTCCCAGGTTGGCTAACACAGGCCGCATGTGAGGG
>JAOALB010000323.1:0-18552 GCA_025331125.1 Mycogone perniciosa
CACCTCACGTCAGATCACAGGTTCCCTTGCATACACATTTTTGCTTATTCCAACAACTAGACCGACGTTATCCGACACACCCCCTTAGCTAGGACCTTCCCCAAGGGCCTAGCTAGAAGACAACAGCTTAATCGAAGTTGTTGGAGTTGCTCCTCCAGCTTGAAGAAGGAGATCGTCAACGGGAAATCCATCCGTGGGAAACGAATAATCTGTTGGAAATCCATCAACAGCTTCAACAGGAAATCCATCTGTTGGGAACGGAACGATATCTATCAAGGCGCTCTTGACAGCATCAATAGGGCGACCCCTATTGGCATCGGCAACGCTTGCCGGCATCAACAACGCTTGTTGGCATCAATAGCTCGCGGGCTATTGGAACGGAATGGGGGCACGCGGACCCTTAGAAGTTGAAGCACGCGGGCTTCATTGATACGGAGATTGGGGCACGCGGACCCTCAAGAGTTTGAAGCACGCGGGCTCCTAGGACTCGCGGGTCCTCACGAATTGAAGCTCGCGGGCTCATTCGAATCAAACCACGCGGGGTTCTTTGGATTGTGAAGTTCGGCTCGCGGGCCTCGTCATATCGTGAGTTAGGGCACGCGGGCCCTCGAAATTTGAAGCGCGCGGGCTTCCTCGATAGCCTAGTCTAGCGGTCTGTTCAGGAGGTTCATCTGACACAGTCTTTAAGCTCTGAATCGTATCACCTAGTTCTTCAAGTCGGGCTTCCAATTCTATCCGTTCGCGGATATCTTGTAATTTCAGCATCTTGATGAATTGCTGATGCTTCTCTTTGGTTAACGCCTTTGTTAACCCGTCGGCGATCATTTTGCCGCTCTCTATCCAGCTGACAGAGACGCGTTGTTCTTGGACTTCCTGACGAAGCCAGTGTTGATGAATATCAACATGTCGGAGTTTCGTGGTTAACTTTGTTGATTCTTCTGTCAACAGTCGAATTGTCTGATAGTTATCACACTCGAGTTTAAGCGGGCCGTTCAACTTAACGTCTAGTGCTTTGAGAAGTCTTCCGGCGAAGATAGCTTCCTTGGCTGCTTCAGAAATAGCGAGAAGCTCGGCTTCAGTGCTTGAGGTCGTGACAGTTGTTTGTTTTGATGCTCTCCACGCGATTGGGCCACCAAATAACCTCATTACGTATCCTTGTGAACTCTTTCTATCGATTGTGTTATCAGCAAAGGATGAATCACTTGAACAGAGAAACGTATCGATGGAGTTTGAACCTCCAAGCCGAATAGCGAGTGTTCTTGTTCGATAGAGATACTCTGCTGCTCTGTGGTGCGTGTCGTCGGGGTTTAGAAGGAATCTCGATAATCGTGAGACTGCGAATGCGATGTCAGGTCTTGTTGAGATGGCTGCGAACAACACAGATCCAATTTTCTGCTGATATAATTCGATCGAAGCTTTCGTAGCTACTCCTGACGATGGTTTCAACTCTTCTTGAGTCATCGGCACGTTAGGGAGCTTCTTCTGACTATCAATTCCGAATCTATAAGCGATCTTATCGATGTATGCTTCTTGGGCTAGCCAGATTGTTCGTTGCCTTCGATTTCGGATAATATGGATCCCAAGAAACCACTTTGGTTCATCCATCAGACTCATCTGATACTTGGAACTGAGACCTTGAATGCCTGCCTTGGCGATCTCTACATCTTTCTGTCGATACGCCCAGATGATATCATCGACAAAGAAGAAAACGAATACTCCTTCCTTCGTCATGACACACGGTTCTTGAGGAATGGTCTTGAAGCCTAGGTCTTCGAGTGTGTGTGTGAGGTGCTTCTGCCACAGCAATGGCGATCTTCGTAGTCCGTACAGGGCTTTTCGCAGCCGCAGCACTTTGCCTTGCTTCTCCAAACCGGGTGGCATTCGCATATAGACAACCTCATCCAAATCACAATTTACGAATGCATTCACTGCATCCATTTGCTCGAGTTCAAGGTCGTATTCTGCTGCTATAGCCATCAGTGCTCTGAATGACATACCGGCTAGGGTCGTAGCCCTTATTGGCAGGTCTCCTGGTGCTTGTTGATTGCCACACACAACCAGTCGTGCTTTGCATTTGACGAGAAAACCGTGCTTATCCGTTTTGTATGTAAAAACCCACATACAACCCAGAATTTGGCTCCCTTTCGTCTTTCCTCTCGAGACCTCGATAAAAGATCCCAGTTGATCATGCTGAGCTAGATGGTCTTTCTGAGCCTTGATGAAGTCCTCTTTGAACGGGTGTTTATCGAGATCTTTCATCGTCTTCGGGACTTCAGGAAGTTCACGCTTGTGAATCTTTAAACGAAATTTCGTAGCCGCAACGAACGCTCCGTGGAATGCCGTTTCCACCTGGGTAGGCATGAAATCTTGGAATCTGTCTCTTAACAACCATGATTCCTCTATCCCTTCTTGATCCTTCCGATCAAATGCTTCGAATCTCGTGTATTGTGCTGTGAGGGCTGCAGGAGCTGCATTTCCCACTTTCCCCACCCCCTCAGGGCGAACAGGAAGAGTAGCTGAAAATACTGCCTTCGGACTATCATCATAATCCGGTTCCGTAGCAGGTGTCAACCTAGCTTCCTCCATAGCCCTAGCTTCTTCATAGTCGATCAAATCATCAACCTCATCGCCCGAATCATCACGCATTCCATCAGTTTCATCATCTGACTGGTCGTCCTGCGTTTGATCAGGGAAATAGCGGCTTGTGTTGACGATAATTTCATCAAGAATCGGTTCGTCATTATTTTCTTCATCGATTTCATTATCTCTCTCGCGTTCTTCCTCTCTGACACTCTCATCATCCGAACTTTCATCGATCCGAGTATCATTTTCGATGATAACTTCGTTTTCCAGCTGTTTTTCAGGAATCTCAACCTGTGCGATCATTTGATCAATCGAAATCAAGAGTTCCGGCTGGGTTTTCTTTCCATCAAAGAAAGTTGTTTCGTCAAACAGAACATCTCGTGTTGAGATCACCTTCCCTTTATGAGGAATCCAGATCTTGAAGATATTCGTTGAATCGTATCCAACCAGATAACCAATATGAGCTCTTGGGTCTAGCTTCCTCAATCTCTGTTGTTTGAGCTGCGCTTTCGACGTCATCGCATAGGTTCGGCAGCCATACGCTTTGAGATGCCCAATTTGTGGTTTCTTTCCGAACACACATTCGAACGGACTTCTCCAGTCATTTGATCGTCTTGGCGTTCGATTCTTCAAATAGCAAGCCGACTCAATAATGAGCTTCCACAGGTCGTGTGGTAAGTGTGCTGCTATTCTCATAGTCCTTGCTTTCTCGATAATAGCACCCCCTGATCTCTCAGCCCCGCCGTTCTGAGCTTGAGTATTAGGAGCTGACACTTCCTTCACGAGCTTTCTTCTCCTCATCCATTCTTTGATTTTTCCTTTGAATAGCTCGCCGTCAGATCTAATGGTCTTGACCTTGAATCCATACTGTTTGTCGATCCAGTCAACGAAATCACGAAGAATTTGCCGATTTTCGAGACTTGTGCCATGGCTTCGCATGAAGTAAGGAAAAACCATTCCCGAGAATGCGTCTGTAATGAACATTACTCGGCTGTATCCTTCGAAATCCTCTGTCAAATCGGACCAATCAATCCAGATTTCTTTGAACGGTTCGTCTCGATCTCGGTCAGACTTCCTCCGAGATACTTGACGATGCATCTTTCCTTGACTGCAATGAGGGCATTGCACAGTCTTTGGACCACGAATTCGAGCTCCTAGGCACGTTGTTCCTAGGTAATGAAGGCTCATTGGTCCCGGGTGACCCATTCGTGAGTGCCACAATCCACCATCTCCCACAGCTAGTGGCTTTGGGTCTCTTGACGTGAGTCTCTTCTTCCTTCTTTTTCTGGTGGCTAGGAAGCCTGCTTCTAATCGTGCTTCCTTTGTTGGTACGTATTGAAGAACCCATTGACGATGATGAGTCTCGATCTTGCAAATCTCTCTGCCGCTCTTGTGGATCAACCTTGTTGGCTCTGTCATTGTATCCCACCTGAATCCTTGCTGATGAAGCTCATAGTAGGAAACGAGATTTGTGGAAAGTGTCGGACAATACATAGCGTTCTTGATCCTCAGGACATCCTTCGAGCCATCGTTCTTCGTCACCACGAGATTGATCCGCCCATATCCCTCGATTGGGACTATCGAGTCTGCTGCCGTAAGGAAATCTCCACGTGTTGCCTTTCGGAATGATCTGAAACGTCCCAGGTCATTGAAAATGTGATTAGTGGCACCAAAATCAAGGATTGTTGACGAATGCAGTGGATATCGATCGACATGATAGTCATCATTGACTTCCACAGGAAACGCCATTCTGGATGGGTCGATAGATCCTTTGAGTGAGCCAATGACCCTCGGTTCGGTGAGTCATTGTGATGATATCTTCTTCCTTGCCTCATTCCTCAAGGAGTCGATTCTTGCCTTTAATTCAGGATTTTTCGCGATAGCTGCTGCTACGGCTTGTTCCTTGCCTGGATGACCTCCCACATCATCTGGCTTAAGTTCAGGAATAGCTGCCCAGCAAGATGCTAATGCATGGCCTCCCCATCCACAAGCTTCGCACGTAAGTAACAGTTTCTTGTTGCTTCCGTGTTGTTCCTGCTGTCTCGGTCTCTTCGAACCTATTCTTTCATTGCTGTCTCGGTCTTTAGAACCGTAGAATGCGCTCCCTCGTCGAATTTGCCCTGCTGCTTGGGCAGGAAGCGCTGATCCTCCCCAGCTTCGTAGCTTAACAGCCACACCTGCGATCGACCACTCTTTTCTTGCATCGGTACAATCCACTAGTGTGTTTTCATCAATCAGATCTCTTGTCGTTAAAAGCTCATTGATTTTGTTGGCCTGATCTCTGGTTATATTTTCTTCAACCCGTTGAATAGCTTTCAGCTGGTCCAAAACAAGTCGAACGAAACGGTTGTGATCCTCTGTTGAAGCAACGGACTTTCTAACTGCTTCTTTAGCATTCTCCGAGAAGTTGGTGTTATACTTGGCCATCTTGTGCGCAATATCGTTCAACCATCTTCCTTCCTTGACTTCAAGCATCTGTCGCCGTGATGCTTTCAAGAGGAAATTCTCCCATTTCCAAACCCAGTCGAGAAAGATTTTTGAGCTCGCACAGCTGAAAGATTTCATAATGTCTTGGTATTCGGTCGAGAGAGTCTCTATGACTTTCGATTTCTCGGCTTTGACTGCCCCGTAAAGACTATCGATCCAATTAATCAAGGAGTCACGGCGATCAAGATAGCGGGCCATTTTTTCATCAATGCTTCCGAAAATAATGTCTTTTGCTTTGACGAGGTCTGCTTTCTGTTGCTTGAAGACAGCATGGTCTTCCTTCCAGTTGTCGTAGATGATTCGATACTGCCTTATCTGCTTTTCATTGAGATCAACCTCGCTGTTTGCTGCTGGGTTGACGTCCCTGAAGCTCGGTCGCCGTGGTTCATCGACAAGTATTTCGGTTCGTTCAACTGGATTGACGGCTTTCCAGATGTCTTCAGCAATCTTGCTGGACACATAGTCTTGCCATTCGTCCCAGTTCTCAATACCGGTCAGAGTGACTTCAGACTTTGATTGAGGCATCGTTCTTGATGAGGGTGTTCGAGAATTGGGTAGCGGTTTCGGCAGGTTCTAAATAACGAAAAAAAATATAACAGTGATTGCTTCTTACAAGATTCATTAGATAGGGAAGCACTTATCTTTTATAGTTGCAGTGGTTGGCAACGCGGCTCCGGGCTCATAACTGTCGGAAAAAACCCAGTTACGTAGTCAGCTTGTTCACATCACGAAGATAGGGCGCCAGAATTCCACTCAATTGCTCCATGTCCCCTCGCTTCTGCCTTGGATTCTCCTCCCGCCATTTTATCATAGAAGCAGAACGCCGCGCGTTCTGTTTCACCTCACGTCAGATCACAGGTTCCCTTGCATACACATTTTTGCTTATTCCAACAACTAGACCGACGTTATCCGACAATTGAATTCATCACTCACACCCGTAACTTCAAAGCATATACAACACAGGACCGCAACCACAGAATCACACAACCTTCCAAACTTTTTTTGACATTTAGTATTCATCAAAATGCGTTTCCAAACTAGCACAGTCGTCTCGACCATCGCACTCCTCTTTTTGAATCAGGGTGTGGCCCAAATTATGTTCATTCCGAACCAGCTGCGCCCCAAGCCGCAACCGAGGATGTTGCTCCGGCCTAAGATGGCGAGTCCTTCTGACAAGTCCAAGATTCTGTCTGGAAGTAAGTAGTACCTGTATTAGGTACGACAAACCAGATACTAATTCTGTTTTATGTAGAATGTCGGGCTCAAGGGAAACGCCTGACTTGCATCTCCAAGAAGCCGGCCCTCAGTACTATATTGATTGCGCTATATGTTTGACGTGCTCTGATTACATGACTGGGACCCTAAGTACACAGATTCATGAACAGTGTGAAGGAGATGAAATAAAGACGAGTCACTTAGGAGGCAGACACCAAGATTATATTACTTTACACACCTGCATACTTCATATTGATTTCCCTGCTTGATGTAGGTATGACGTACTTCTTCATACCATATTATGCTGTTAATTCTCTTACTAATAGTGAATTATGCTCCTTTTGAGCTTAACATTTGGTTGAGAGGCAGAATGTTATAGGTAAATGGCGTCCTAGTATATATAATTATGAGCCGGCAGGACGGTTGTTTCATTCAATGACTCAATGAGAGATATTGAAAAGCAGCATTGATTTGTCTTCTTCTTTTGGTGATATGGTGATAATGAATATGAAGCCTCCCTGCTCTTCTACCTAGAAGAGACTGACTCATAGACTCATAAAGTCTGCTACTGGCTGTTGCCGTCTTTTTCCTCATCGTCTGGGGCAGGTGTTAGTTTGGATCTCTGCAACTCCTGCTCAGCTATGTCATAAAGAACCACCAGGACCTAGAGAAAACAGAACATGCCAAGAAGGCGCCCCTATAGCTCACATCAGCAGCACGACTGTATCCACTAACGAGGCTTCCACGAATCTCCCAAACAACATTTCCACACTAAATTCTGCATTGCGTCCTCACCAAAAGCCCTCTGTGGTACATGTTATGGCGGCGAAATACGAGAAAAAGGTCTCGGCAGTTGAGGTAAGTCGATCGGCTTTTACTGATTACAGAAACAAAACCCCACCCTTGGGCCAAACAGGGTCATTGTACTTCGTATTACTACCGCTGTAGGAAAATATCTCCCCCATATTACTTTACCGCATTGGAATATTATACTGTAGTACTCCGTACCGGGGGGTGAAATGGGTCCACCTTTGCCGATTCAATACTTCGTACATTTTAGGAAGTGGACTAGTGCTGCCAATGCGCCCGCTCTTCATTAGCCACTACAGTGCCGTGGGTTTCTTGCTCGAAAGGAAGAACTCCTTGAACTATGGGAGCCTGAGCGTGCTTGATTGTTTGGCCAGGTGTATGACCAAGTATAAAGAGGAAGTAGAACTGTGCTGAGTCGTAGATAGTTCTTCTTTGTGATATGATAGCGAGTTCTGTGCAACATCAGTGAGATGTGATACTTGACGACTTGATAACTAATGGATGAAGCTTTATGCTCAGATGACTCCGAAACAGTCGACGGTGATTGGTCTATTTCTCAAAGTTCTTGTGTGCTACAAGGATGATGTCAGGACACTAGTTACCTCGCTAAAGCGGGAAATGGGAAATAAGGGACTTCAAGTTGCTTCCTCTATTAGTGCGCCAAGATGTTTTGGAAAACGAACGACCACTCCGTATTACTCGTACTACTCGCATTAGTACCCGTTGGTTCAGCCTTTGGTTTTTTTTTGGGGGGGGGGGGCTGACTTTCGCGGGTTAGCCTAAGGGTACTGCTAACGAGATAGACAGGGCCACGATAACTCCTAGGGCACATGATGTCTCAACGCTGCCGCTTAGCTCGGCAATCTGAGTCCGAAGTTTCCTAGAATTGACAGCATTGTTGCATTCTGCCGGCAAAACATTCGTTAGTAAAATTGAACTAATACCTATGGTCCGACCAATGAGGTACTAAATACGGCTTACTTGCCATTCTCTGACACTTGAAGCCAGGGCCGATAACCATTTCGCTGAAACCAACCGAGAAGGCCTGGATTATACGAGGCCCTAGAGCCAAAACTCATTCCTGAATATCGCTGACTAACACCCGCCCCGGAATATCTCAAAGTTATGGTTTGTTTATTTATTTATTTGTTTTATTATTTATATCCATTAAGTAAACTAGTTATATAAATCCTTTATAGGCAATAATATATAAAGAGTTAGTGGTTTACGCTACTATTCGCTAAGTTTTAATTTATAAAGGAAAAAGGGTTAATTTAAATAATATTAATTTATTTCTATTAAAAGGGGGCTATAAAGGTCTACTTTTTTTATTAGTTTTTAAAAAGCTTTACTTTCTATAAATTTAAATAAATAAAAAAAGGGGTTTTTGAAAGGGATATTTAAAAAGAAAAGTTTAATTATTTTATATTTTATAAAACAATTTCATTTTTTTAATTTATTATATTTATAAATAAACTCTTTATTATATTTAAAGTATTTATAGTATTTTTAAAAAAGTTTATATTTTAATTTTTTTATTATAATTTATTTATTTATACTTATTAAATTAAAATTAAAAAGAATATATAAAGAGTTTTTAATAAAAAAGTTAAATTTAATAGTTTTATTAATGAAAGTAATAATATATCAAAGTTTAATTTATAATAATTTAAAATAAAGTCTTTTATTAATATATTAATAAATTAAATAATCTTAATTTAATTTTATAAATATTATTATATATTTAAATTAAAGTTAAATTCAAGTAATATTATTTATATAGACTTTTAACTTTTTATATAAAATAAAAATATTTATAGTTTTTTAAATTAAAAGGAGTAACTTTATTATAGTTTTAAAAGTTTTATTTATTTTATTTAATAAATTAAATACTTTTATATTCATTTATTTTATAAAATTAATTAATACTTATTATTTATACCTTAATTATTATATTTTTATTTTATATAAAGTAATAAAAAAATAAATAATACTTAAATAATATAGTTTAATAATACGCTAGCGATATAAAGTAATATATTAATAAATATAGCTTTAAACTATTAAGTTAACTATTAAATAAAGCTTTTAATTATTATATTATTTAGGTTATTTAATAGTATAGGGATAACTTAAAGTTATGTTTTTTTTAGGGGGGGTATTTAATATATATAAAAGTATATCCTTCCTTTTCCTTTCCTTTTCTTCCCTTTTTATTATTATTCCACTTATTTACCCCTATTCTATATTACTATTATTACTTTTAAAAGTAGGTTTATTTTCATTCTTTTATATTAAAGGGTTTTTATTTATATTTATAGCTATAACTATAATTTATATAATTTATTTTTAACTTTTAATTAAATAATTATTAATAACTTACACTATTAAAATAATACTTTTTATGAAGCCTTTTAAGTTAAATCAATTTCTTTAATTTAAATAAAGATTTTAAATACTATATTTAATTATTTTTTATCTATAAAGGTTAAGGCTTTTATTAGTTTACTTTAAAAAAAAAGCTTTTTTAAATTCTTTTTTAAAAAAAAGAAATATTAAATTTTATATTAAAGTTAAAATTAAATTTAAAGATATTAATTTTAAGATATTTATTATTAATATAGTGTTTTTAAATATAAATACAAAAACTATAGTTTATTAAAGGTAATTAATATACTTAATGCACTTATACTCTTTTTTACTGCCTGCCTAATAGTAGTAAGGTTTCATTATCCCTAGTTGTAACGAACCATTATACCATCACGCCAACAGGCAAAAGAATAGGCTAATAATTGCATTTCTAGCAATTATTATAACGGTATTAACTATATATAAAGGAAACGTGCTCAGAACGTGACACGACGTCCCTTTCCTTTAAGGCTTATCCCTAAGCCTAAGGCAACGACCAGATAAGGGACTAACCTATCCTTTAGGTCCATACAGTTATTCTATCCCCTAAGCGTATACTGTAGTCGCTATACCTGCCTACAGCACTATTATATAGTGGGCTTATTAGCAGCGGAGGTCTATAAATTGCGGAACGCAACACAATTCGAACCCGAGGCCACTAGCTATATGCGATTATCGTGTAACGAACCGTTATACCGTTACGCTAACAGGCAAAAGAATAGGCTAATAATCGCATTTCTAGCAATTATTATAACGGTACTAACTGCATAAAAAGGAAACGTGCTCGGAACGTGACACTAGTTTACTTAAAGTCTAATAATATTTGCTATTTCCTTTAAGTGCTTAAAAGGGGTAAAAGAGTATTATCAAGCTTATTTTTCTCAATAGCTAATTAAAAGGTCGTAATTCTCTGTAAGTCGGCACCTAAAAGGTGGAGTACGTGTAGGAGGGGAGCTTGCTTAAAGTCATGATTCAGCAGTTGGTAAAATCGCATATTTATTAGGCCAGGGACAGCTTGGTCACCCGGGATGAGAAGGATTCCTATAGAGTTAGTAATGCCATCGCTTGCGCGACGGGCTTCGACCCTAGCCACATGCTGCGACTCCCCATCATCGGCAAGAGCGGCTCAATACGGAGCAAGCGTGAATCTGTCACCTCGCACACTACGGCCCTGGTCTCGTATCCCAGGATGGAGGACTACGAGTATCCCGAGTGCCAGGATCGTCTTGGGTGGGCTGGGAACGGACAGACATTCAGGGATGAAACAAAGGGTGACCTGGGCTGCCACGTTGATTACGTCGATATACCCCGTATTCCATCAGAAGAGGTTAAACAGAACAGACCTGGATTGGGTGAGTTTTATCAAGTACAGAAGTGATTCAGGCCCCATGACTGCTTCGCGACCTTACATTACTAGTTGTGAGTTTTAAGGGTTCATTGTCGATGGTCGGCAATAACAAAATAATAAGCATTCAAGCGGACATTGAATACAGGACCAACAACTGATTTAGCTATAAGGAAGTTGAGTAATCGCTGATGGGCTCCAGTATGCATGTGACCACACTGGCCATAAAGAAAATGTAATTCGCAGGTCGAATGATTTAAGATTAGATGTCTACCACGATAATTCAAGAGCAATCCCTGCTTCAACCTGCTCGTAACCGCGCTGCCTATATTTATTGGAACTTTGTAGGATCATCTGACTCCAAAAGGTTACGTAGCCGATTGTTCATCTGCCACAGAAGTATCTTGAGAATGCCCTATCGCTCTGCTGCTTATGTTGAGGAATGCGTCTATTGAATATAGCGACAAATTGCTAGCGACTCCACTTATCAAGACTTGCATATCTTACTGTGCTACAGCATATATTATAACTAGCTTACATGATAAACTAATCTAGTCCAGCCAGACTCAACACCTGGCATTTTATTGATCCTGGCCGATTGCAAGCCATCTTATTCACTAACTGTCCAACCTGCCCAGCTCCAGCTCGAAATAAAAAAAAACTAGCTAATATGGATAATCAGACTGCTAGACCCATAAGGCGGCATATTGTTATAAACCTGGACCGATGCAATAGCTTTCCCTGGCAACGCTGCACGATGTTGTGCCAAAAGCCATCCGGCACCAAGCGCGTTAGGCGTCCCTAGCAGAGCCTTGCCGTTATCTGTACTAGCCTCGAATGTAAGGCCAGGGCTTTTTGGCGGGCAAGGATTTGGTGTATCGTCGCCCAAGGATTTGCAGACTGCCTTTATGATATCCTTTGTGTCAACATTGGTTACGTCCTTGTGGATAATTTGATTGAGATTTGCAATCGAGACGCTTTGGGATACTGCCATATGTTGATATATCAAAAAAGAAACGTCCGACCAAGCGGTTAATTCAGGCACATCCCCTTTAGAGCCTCTCTTTAACGCAGCTGCAGGGGACAACAGATTCACAGCAGTGATACTGCCTTCTTTCGGGTTATAATAGTTGGTGTAAAATGCACCAGTGCCCTAAATTGAGTTTTAAGTATGGTATATGATATGAGGAAGAAAAAAAACCCACCTGTTTTGTTCCTGTTTTCTTATTGTGAGCCATGACTCGATCCTTATACATTGATGGTTGCTTCAATGTGTAAGTGAATGAATTGTTAATAAAGGCTTGGAAAATACTTACACTTGAATCCCAAAATTGCACCTCCCAACCCTCACTACTCATATAAACTTGAAAGTCGTCGCCGTTGAAATGAAATTGACTTTGCTTTGCAGACGCATCTTGAAGTGTAGCCAGCATTCGAGCTCCCTTAGCTTTTGCATCACAATACGAGAGTGCTTCAATAAGCACAGATTGATTGAACAGAAAGTAGAGAATAAAGGTAGTGATAATCATCATGTGTTCTGTGAATTACAGGTAAGAGAAGCTGATTGAAAGTCCTTCAAAATGTCAGAATATAAGACAGTATTTATCTTTAGGACTGAGCTCTACCACAGGCATGTAACCTAATAGCGTTTTTGACCCAACCTACCTAGTCTATGTGACTGTCATAAAGGAGTGTTTCATCTAGGTGGACCCACCAGCACTGCCAATGCCATGAACTCATTTGATCCCTGCCTTAGAAAGAGAACTCGTATAGGAAGTGAGTGGCCATGAACAAGGGGATTGACTGTCCACCAGTCTAGCTGACATCACGTTACAGCAACAAATAATACAAGTTGAAGTTTAGCAACATGTTAGCCTCTTTACCTACGCCCGTTATAATTGGGCCGCAACCCAGTCAGTAATCCCTCACATTATCATGGGAGACATGCCAAAGAGTCTTGTGCTTGAAAGGTCTTATAAGGCGTCAGTTATGGGGACGCAGCCGAAATTTCGATGATAACACTAGGCTTACTCGGGATAGGTCTACCGAATTTTTATCAGCACGGCAGATGTTTTCACGAAGCTGCGATTACCTCCTCCTATGTTAGCTCTTGATAAGTGTTGGACGGTTGGCGCGGAAAAAATCAAATACTTCCTATACATCTCTTATTCGCGTGGGTATCTCTGAAATGAAAAGTGGCTGATACATGGAGTTTGGTCCTATATAATCCCATCGGCGTTCGTCCCTTCAGCCCCCAGATCGTCTTGCTCTCCCAGACATTAATGCAATTACTTCATAAAACTACCTCCATAATTCATTCCATCTCACCAATCATGCATCCTATATTACTTGGTATATTACTTTTTCTATATTGCAACACAACCAGTGTTCAGGCCGCAACTACTATACCTTTTGCAAGACATGGAAACACTACTGTGAGGCATACTCAAGGTATTTCACCTATGGCCCAAACATATCTATCCATTGTTGTTAACCAAGGCTCAGCCTCGAACACGCCATCTCTGCAGTCAACGTCCCTGCACTCAACGTCTCTACGGTCACTATCTTCACAGACACCATTTCTGCACTCGCCATCTCTACAGTCACCATCTTTGCACTCGCCAACAATTCCTGTACACCATCCTTCTGTAATTATTACAGCCCCCCATGTTACACATACGACGACTGGAATGACATCGATGTCAACGTTAAGCCCAGAGCAAATTTCATTGTCTCTTTCCGCCTTTTTTTTTAATGCATCTAGCGTTGCTAAATTATACGCATCAGCAACCAGTCTAGTGAGTGCGCTGCCCACCCACTCAACTCAAAAACGTTGGGCGAAAGTCGGTGGAAATCAACTTGCCCCCCGGGATGTATTCATTGAACTACAAAACTTGGTCAATGGCGCCCTCCAGGAAGCGCATATCGCCGAGACCTTCATCCCCGAACTCGCCGAAGCGGATGTAGTTGCTACAGTCGGGTTGAAGGCGTGGGTGAACTTCCAAAAAGCCTCCTCTTCGCTTAACACTATTGTTACCACTGGCTTGCAAGCAATGCACAATTTACTTTCAACCCAGAAGGTAAACTTGAGGACTGGTTTATTTTCTATTATTACTACTGGAGCTTTAAGGACAGCATGGAGCTTCCTTGATTTCATTAGCTCCAGGGATCAATGGCGGATATATCAGCCTTCACAAACAAATCCGGGAGGCCACTCGGCACCACAATCACACCAAGGTCACTCAACGTCACATAAAACAACTTGCTCTCCCACTATCGTCACAAATGCCTTTGTATCATGCACTTCACTGGGTCCCAGCTCCACAAGTTGCTCAACTACAAGGACCTCCGTCTTGTCTCGTTGCAGTATTACGGGCACTACATCTACAACTATTGTCGCTTGCAATACTGCAAAGGTTACTATTAGTCCCGATGATGATCAGGGTGAAGATGGTGATGGAGTTTTCACTCCCATTGAAACAATATCAGTAACCAGACACACACAAACGCTGAATCCACCGACGAGTTCTAAGCCACCTCAGCATTCGTCCACACCAACAAAAACCAAAAACAGCTCGTTGAGGTCTACAACATCAAGCCAAAGTCGCACCTCACCAAGGCCATCCGAAACGTTACAGTGCCACCAGGATATACCTACCCATGGGCCATCACCTTCAAATGTCGCCCAGGCACTAACCAAGAATAACCAGATCAGCGCCATTTGTGCGACAAATTTTGACTCATCAAGTGGCCCTCTAGAGATCCACTTTAATCATGGCTTTCTGGAGATTAAGATTAAAAGGCCCTCTATTCAGCCGTTGCAAAATTGCCAGGGAGCTTTAAATAAGCTCATCCAAACTTGCATTCTTCGAGATGCTAAATATGGGGGAATTTGGAGTCTAGGTGGTTATACCTACAACATTAGCAATCTTGCGTATCCGAAGAACCCCCTTATTCCCGGTGCAGATCTTGGAGCATCATCAACTGCATCATCAACTACTTCAGTGCATCGTCCAGGGAGCCATACGGTGACTACAAATGACATGATTTGTGTTCTTGTCGATGGTTCTACAAATCCACAGTGTCAACCACAGACAACACCAACACCTAACCCTCTGGGTACAAATGTGGTATGTCGTCTTCTCTTACATTCGACGATAACGAATATTAACAAGTGGCAAAGCATGTAGCGAGTAATGGATGTATTCTTGTGAATGATAGTCCTCGCTGTCACGGTGGATCTCCTTATGAATCATCTTATAGTAAGTCGTTAATTAGTGGTGTTAGAATATTTGACTGACGGGTTTACGCAGACGTGGCATCACAGAATCGGCCATGGTCTACAACTACAATATATGCGGGATTCGATGGTACTGACACTACTAATAAGATGGTAATTCCTGGTTGCGCGATGACTGCAACTTGGCCTGCAAACTATGGGGATATTTATTTCCAATCCGATAACTGCGTTCGAGATTCGGGAAATAACCTGATAGGATGCTGCACAAAAGCCGATACCTACATAAAAGTTGCGAATCCTTACTACGTACCACCGGCTGCCAGTTGTGATAATACGAATTGGACATTTTTTCTCAAGTTTGATATTTGGGCTAAGGGCTGGATTTCTGATAACGGAGCAAGTTTGAAAAAGCAGATTGTTGGCTGTGGCGCAATAACGGCTTGGTCCTTCAGCCAAAGCACTGATAAACGAATCGACGGATCATCAAATAAAATCGGCAACTATCAGGCGGAATACTATATTTCATTCAACCTTCCTACTATATTTAAGGCTGGCTGTATAGGGAGAGCAATAGTTAGTGCCGGTGGGCCCCCAGGAGTAACTTGTCCTTGCTCAGGTGCTAGATGTCTATAATTAAAGGCATATGGTTTTAAGTGCACTAACAAGTCCTTTATAGAGGTACACCTATCTAAGAGGTATATAGGGCAATATATAAAAGGACGTTTAATAAAAGTATTTTCGCTTTAAGTGGCTATGCTTTATAATAAATTAATTAATATTATTCTTTATTTAGGAATTGTAAATATTACTATATTATAAATTTTAAGCTTTTTTAAATAATTTAAGTTGATTTTTAAAGAATAAATTAAGGCTTATATATATATATATATATTTATAGAGACATTAAGTATAATGTGACGAACCATCATACCGTCACGCCAACAGGCAAAAGAATAGGCCAATAATCGCATTTCTAGCAATTATCATGACGGTACCAACTGTATATAAGGGAAACGTGCTCGGAACGTGACATATAAATATATAATAAAGTGATATAGGAATAGATTTATAAAATAAATAGTTTTAGTAAATATAATTATAAATATTTATTTAAGTAAATGTATTAAATAAGTAATAAATTAAGTGTATATATATATATTAAAATTATTTTAATTTTTATAATTTTAATAATTTTAAATTATAACTTTATATAATAATCCTTTTTATAAAATTATATTTATATTTATTATTTATTAATAATTAATTTAAGGTTTAATCAAATATTAAAAGCTTTAAAGCTGTTTTTAATATTATATAAAGTAAAAGGTTTATATAATATCAAAGGGGAATTAATACTTTATATATATTGTATTAAAAGGGAATTAGCACTTTAATTATATATATATATCTAGTAATAATAACTTAAATAAAGTATAGGAACTGCACTTTTCATAAAACTATAAGCTATAGTTAAGTAATATAAAGATTAAAAAATACTTGAAATTATTTAATTATAATATCTATAGTTAAAAGCAATTAATAGTTACCTTTATATATTTCAATAGCTATAAAATTATATAACGATCCGGGTTAATTCTTAAGGGATAAACTGAGTGTTACGACCTGACCATTATAAGAATATAATAGAGTATATACACGGAGGAACCTCAGATAGACAAACTAATCAGCATTAAATTAGTTAGGTTACTATAGAATATAAAGTAATCCCAGTAAGCCGATAAAAGGACTTACTATAAATTACTAGGAAAATAAATATAATCTAAAGTAATCTATAATTATTCCCTTTATATATATATAACTGGCTTATTATTTATTTAATATAATTACTTAAATAATCGTGAATAAATTGCATTTACTAAAACTGCCTATTTTACAGAATTATAATTATATTACCCTATTTAATATTTATCTTTAACCTCTTTATTAATATAAACCCTAAAAACTTTAATTTAATTATTAAAAGTTAACCCAGATTATTATATATTAATAACTTTTATTTAAAGGCTATTAAAGATTTTAAATAATGATGTAAGTATATTTACTATAGTATTTTATTTTAATAATCTTAATACTTTACCTTTTATTTTACCTCTTTATTAAAAGTAAAATAATAATAAATATAATAAATAAAAAAAAGTAAAAATAAAGATAAAGTTAATAAAATAAAATAATTTTATATTTATATAAAGGAAGCCTTTTAATATATAAAAGCTAACTATGTAAAATAAAAATAATATTATTAATATTTAATTATTAAAAATATTAAACTTTAATAGATAATTTATTAATAATAAATAACTATTATAAACTTATAAAATTAAACTTTATTTACTTTAAATTTTATATTAAACTTTAAAGGGAATTAACCTTTACAAGACTTAAAAGAGTTATTTAAAATATAGCTTTTTAACCCTTTTAATAAAAGTATTATAATACTTTAACTATTTTTTATTTAACTATATAATTATTTTATTTACTTTTTAACTAGCTTTAATATAAAGATTAATAAAGTTTTTTCAACTCTTAGATAATTTAAAAGGAATACTTTAAAGTAGTTTAAATTTATTCAAAGGGATTTTTTTAATAATAAAGCTAATATTAATAAATAAATATAAACTATATTTATTAATTATAATTAATTTAAAGAAAGGTTAAAGAATATTTTATATAATATTAATAAAAAATATATTATAGAAAATAAATTTATAAATTTAATTTAAAAAAGAAAATATTGTAACTATATTATATACTTTAAAAATTATACTTTTGAAGTTAAATAAAGAGACTTTACTTTGATTAAATAGTTTTATAATAAATTTCAATTAAAAGTTAAAAAAAAAGTTTATAAATGTGATGGGCGTGGCCTTTCACAGTAGCTGATGATAGGGCGCCGTAGAATTGTCTATTCAAAGCTAAAGAGCGAGGGAATAAAAGAGGGGGACTATCTAGCTATATATATAGATCTGTAGGACAGTAGTATATGTGCGCGTAGGCTTAGGGCTCATATACCATGCCTAATATATATATATCTGCATTAGTCGGTCCGGGAGATGTGGGGAATTGTGGTGCCGGGCTCGGCATAGCCGAGGTCCTTCTTTATTGGGTCCAACCCGTGACAATAAATTCTTTTAAAATAAAAGTATTATTAAATTTATAAAAAGATATATAAATATATATAATTTACTTTATAAACTTTATTTAAATATAAAAACAATAATAATAGGAATTTAAGTAAATTTATAAATATTAAAGATATATAAATTAAAGTAAAAAGCAATAAAAATATATTGTTAACTTTAATAATAAAAGGCTTAGTTAAATAAATTTAAATATTATTTAAAAAAGAAAAGTAAAAGTTATTTATTATAATTATAATAAACTAAAATATTTTTAAAAGACTATAAAGCTTTATAAAAGCTAAAAATTAATAAACTTTAAAAGC
>JAOALB010000324.1:0-18079 GCA_025331125.1 Mycogone perniciosa
GACGTCCTATTGCCCATAAGGGATTTGTGTAACTAGCTTACTTAGTGGACGTAAATAATAAAACAAACAAACAAACAGACCTTTCTGCCAGCAGCCTGTGCAGGACAGGTCGGGGGAGTTTTAGTTCCGGGGGATTTATAGGTGCTCCCAGGCCCCACAATTAGTAGCTTTCCGGGGCATTCGTCTCCCAGTACTTCTCTTAGAGGGTTATTCTTTCCACTTTTACCTAGTGTTTAATATGCGCTAGAGTGCTCCAACTCTAAGAGGGGAGGTTATAGGCCGTCCCTTCTTTCGCTAGTTCGTCCGCCATTTCGTTGCCTTATATATCTTTATAGCCTGGCACCCAGGAAACAAATACTTTACAAGGGTATATCTTTTCTGCTATGCATTGGAACTGCATAAACTCTTCTTATAACAAGGTTAGGGCTTCGCCCAGCAAGCCTCTGACTACTAATATATTGTCAAGAAAGACATGTATTTCATTAATTTTAGGGTCGTTCCTTGCAAGTCCAGCTACTATTCTAATCGCCCTAGCAGCTCCTACAGCTTCTGTATTGTAGACCTCTATATTAGCGAGTGGCCTGTAGTCTTTGTGGACTTTGGCTCTGTAGTACACTGCTGCTCCCTATCTAGTCTTCCCGTCAAGTTGGGAGCCGTCTAAGTAGGCCACTGCCGTCGAGGCTGGCAACGAGTCTATTAGTTCAAGGTGCTTCCGCGTAGCCATCTCCTTCCCGATTGTCTCAAAGCTCGGGCCGGCTCTGACGAAACGGGGCTTATGGGCGAAGAGAGTAGGTCGGATGGACCTGCCGACAAGTCTGGCTGTCCTCTGCAGACGTGTCGCGGGGAGCTGGACGGTCGGTCTGTCAATCCTATCGGCCAGCGGATGAGAACGGTCCAGACCCGCAAGTCGGGCGGAGTTTCTCAGTCTCGCCTGGGCGAGCACTGTGAGTGCGGGCGGGATGCCGGACTCTCTGTGAAGTACTGGGACGGGGGTGGTCTTCCAGACTGGCTGGTCTCTTCTTCTATCTGCTGCTAAGAGGAGGTGATGTAGGAGTGGATGCTGCTCTAGTCTCGGCTCGTGGCTCTATAGGGTGGCCCTGGAAGTAGTAATCCCAGTTCCAATCCTGCCATAACGTAGACAGCCGGCGGTATATCTCGAGCAGCTCTGGCTGCACCGGTGCCGGTATAGCCTTGTCGATGGCATAGGCTGTGAGGAGCATGCGAGTATGGTGGCCGGCACCTGCCGCAATCATCCGGGCGGGTTTGCTGGCATCAGAAGGGTAGTAGAAGTTTGTTTTCCTGACCAGTTCGCTTATCTAACGCTTTGCGATTGCGAGCGCCGCTTGCCGGTATAGAGATGGCGTCCACGGCGTCTTGAGACTTAGCGTTATGTTCGTTAGAATTGCCGAGGCTTGACTGGAGGTGCGGTGCTTTGCCTTGTGCTTTAGATCCGGAAAGAGAAACTCAGTGCTATTGTATTGGGGCACGCGAAGATGATTTCATAGGAAGTCAACGAATTGCCGAATATAAACGACGTAGAGAAATAGTAACGAGCCCAGGTCCCCTGGGAGGTAGCGCACGGTATAGAAGGCATGATTATTCGAGGCCCGAGCTTTGTTGTAGGAGTAGAGAAACTCCCATCTCCACTTGTAAAACCTGCAAATCAATAAGGATTTATTACTTCCTAACCCCCAAAGCTGATAATAACTATGATCTGGCCCTCGCGGACGAAGATGTTCCCGATCGCCAGCTTTGTATTCAGGAGCCGGATGCTTGTTACCTCGGTGCCGCGGCCGGGTAAGCCTGCAGTCGGATGAAGTGCGGCAAAGATCATCGCCGTGGTCTCAGTGCCAGCTTCCATGTACGCTGTACAAGGCTCGAGTAGCCAGTGGCCGGCCTTCGCGAGGAGCTGGCTCCGGAAGGAAGACGTCCACGCCCGGCACGCCATTGCCTTGTATCGGCCCGCCAAGCCGTTCTCCGTCTTATCGAGGAAGCACCATCCTGGTGTCCGGTAGGTTAGGTCATCCCGGATGGCAGAGAGGTCGATGGCTGGCTTCCAACCTGGCATCATCTCATCTACCCGCTCCCGTACTCGCGCGATGGCGGAGTAGTGGATTGCGCAGAATTCAGAGAGCTGTATCACCTTGTCGTTGCCAATCGTGAACGAGCAGCCATCTTGGGCCTAGTTAGGTTGCTTGGGAACCTTCCTGCTTAAGAATGCTCTTTGCGAATGCCTTAAGCTCGATAATGTCGCCGAGCGGGCTATAGCAACCCCGGAGCATGTACTTTGTCCGGATGGCCTCGAGGCGGTCGGTCTGCGATGGATAAGTATCCCGGGCTGGCCAGGGATATGCGAGGGTATTATAGTCATAGAGCGGCAGGCTATATTCGAGAAACAATAGCCGACCAATCCAGAGCAGAGCAGCTAACCCAGGTGTTGAATTAAGCGCGCTGCGATAAGCGAGGGATGACGGGTGAATTCCCATGACTGCTGTGAAGTGTATGAGTGTTGAATTAGAACATATCTCCAGCTTGATCTAGGTGTGTCCAAAACATCATAGAGAGTTGAAACATGGCTTCAGAAGGCTCAAATCTGGTTCCAGAGGATAGATGAAAGGCGGACTTCTCCATGTCTGGTGCGTCTTGCTCCTCCTCGCTGTCTCCATTGTTTTCGGTGTCTCCTCCATCTTCAACATACTCCTCATTACGATGGCCTCTTTTATCGTAGTCCTCGTAGTCTTCGCAGTCCTAATAGTCTTCTTCGCCCTCCTCATCGCTTTTCTCTCCTCCCTTCCAACTATCATCGCCTGCTTCCTCTTCCTCTTCCACCTCCAGCTGCGATGCCAGATCTAGGATATGACCCATCATCCTCATATCGTCTGGCCGCAGCGGTAACCCATAGATTTTCCAACGCTGCCCTGACGGAAAGAAAAAAGCCCGGAAGATGCAGCAGATAAAGTGCTTCACGTTAATAGATATTTCCTTATTGTCTTTGTATGGAGTGCACGAAGCGGGCGGGTGGAGAAATTCTCTTTGCAGTAGCTTGACAGCCAACACCGCGACCTATATGACGTGCGGGTGATAATTGCCAGGGCTCGGTCGAACATGTCGTCGAGAGCGCGCATCAAGAGCCGTAGCCGGGTCTCCACGGCAGCGGAACTCCGAAGCGTAATACCGCGCCAAACCCCTAACACATAGTCCCGGACATATGCATGCTCGTGCTGGTCGTTCGTAGGCTGACGCGTAGAGGCGACAATGATATCAAGCGGTCGATACCGAAATAGCTCCGGCATCTTGGGTGTATAAGCCACGGGGTTGTCTCATTATCTTCAACGCATGAGTACTCTTGGCTGCTCTGCCACATCTCCTCTGTCCGGGCAAGTAGGCGCCGGTCTTCAGCCGCCTCTTGTGCAAGCAAGACATGTTGCTACGATGGGGGAATTGGTACGGATACCGGCGGTGGTTTATGCAAGAGGGTATAGAGAGACATTGCAATAGTAGGAAGAATAGTAGTAGTAGGAAGAGTAGTAGTAATAGTAACGGAAGCGGGTTGGCCAAAGCGAAAGAGATGTCAAACATAAGTAGGAAAGAAACCCCAGCTGTATGCGCTCCATTCACATACACACACGAAACCAGCTACTCTCCCTTCGCTAAAAGAGCAATATATACTCGATCCAATCACAACCCATCTATAGGAAAAAAGACAATCTATAGATAACAAAACAGCAAGCAGCCATCCATAAACGGCAGTAATCATCATTTCACTATTCTAGATGAAATGAATATAGTATGGATTTCATTTGGGATGTAATAAAATTAAAGCCCTTCTCTTTCTTTTATGGCGAAAGATGATAAGACAGGGGTCAGGATTGGGCGGTTGCAATCTTTCGGAGAAAGCAAGGGGCCGTCTACAGACGATAGTAATAGTAGCGCGGGCTTCTTGATCTATAGACTAGGAGATTTAATCTAATTTATAGATTGAAAAGCTCGTTTTACCCTTATGTTCAATAAACTAAATACTAAGGGACTCACCGCATGCATAGATGAAAAAGATGTAATTGAATAAAATTTTGATCAAATTATAGCCCACCCTTGGTACAGTAGGACCAACACTGCTGACCCCTTTTGAATCCCAGGTCCCGAAGCACGGAAGCAATTCCGGCTAACCTACACCGCGGAACTGGTAACCATTTCACCACCAGTGCATCACCAAAGCTCAAAGAAAAAAGAAAGCATATTCATTAAAGTCTCATCACCTTCTCTAACACTCCTGTTGGACCCTGAATTTTTCCTCATCTTGGTCTCAGCTTAATGTCCATTTTGAGCGCCTTGCAGGAGACATGCCCGTTTATCAACCAGTCGCATCTTTTCTCCGTATCTGGAAACATATATATAAAAGTTCTCTTTTAATTATTAGCATTTATATTGATAAGAATTGATTTAAGATTATTAATTAATAATTTTTAGCTAATAATGTCATCTAAATATCAATACTCTATTATTTCAAAAGTTTGAGATTACAAAAAGAAGAAGGTTTATGTGACGATCCGGGTTGATTCTCAAGGGATAAACCGAGGTTCGTGGGTTTATGTTGACAGAGAGGTCAGGGATGAATACTGAGCAGGGTAACGTAGTCGCGATTCTGTAGAACAGGCGGTTCTGGTGAATGCAATTGGTTAACGACTGTCTAAGTAGCTATACTAAATGAGTGACAAGCCAGTCGTATATATATAAAGGAGATACATAGCAAATGTACTTGGATCGTTTGGATCATGACGATCCTAGTGATCCTGGATCACGGTTTCGTACAGTGATCCTTCCTATCGGATCGCGCTCGTAGTCGCGATCCGTCGGTGATAGGCCGGAGGCTCCGATATTCTGCCGTGATCCCGTGACCGGGTCTTCGACATGCTCGGGTCGTGACAATTTAATTCTACTAATGCTAAGATATAGGAACACTTTATTTAATATTTGCCTTATTCTCAGGATTATTAGGAACTGCCTTTTCAGTATTAATAAGATTAGAACTTAGCGGACCTGGTGTTTAATTTGTTTCAAATAATCAACTATATAACAGTATTATAACAGCTCATGCTATAAGCAAAGCAAGCTTGCATGCAAATAAAATTTTCTATTTATTGTGTGAAATTTACATTATAAAATTAAAAAGTACAACAATTTATTTTGTGTATGCGTACCTGTAGGAAGAGAGTACCTATATTTATTCATCTGATATTTGTATTTGTATGTATTTACATATAATTTTCGAGACTCCGAGATATTACCGCACTTTGGTTCCGTGGACAATCGGAAGATATCTTGTGTCACAATCTAATCTTTTCCTCCCTGTGGATGCTATTATGTCGGTACCTAGTAGGTCACAGCCAAGCGGTGCGCAAAAAAACAGGGACCGCAAAGGCAGTATCTCCCAGAAAACGACCACATATTGCCCTCGGAAAAATCACACTAAAACACAAGACTAATGAATATACGTCTCGCAAGTTATGTTGATAGCTAATAGAGTATTTCCATTTTCATATATCATAAATATAGACTGGTGGAAGTGTTATTCGCGGGGGAATCTCCTTTGCGGTCCCTGTTTTTTTTGCGCATCGCTTGACAGCGAATACCATGAAGAAACAGAGATAGCAGTAAATTTTGCCCATTAAATACTTTTTTATTAGTTCTAAATCTGAAGATAAATAGATAACCCCGGGGTATTTGTGTAATAACATTCCTGCGCCTATCCGAATCCCAAAAAAAGCCTTCGCTCTCCGAAGCCAAGGGTCGAAGCCTGTTGTGATATCAAAAGTTCGCAACTGAATATGTACTTCATTTAAGTCTCATTTATGACCAAATGGTCCTATGAGCAATGCCGCCTTCCTCTGGGATTTAGCCAACCTGTTTAGGTGAAGTCGTAAACCATTAAGCTCTCTCGTCCGTCTTGGGCCTCTTTGAGCACAATGACCATCTCATCGTCAAACCCAACCCAATTCTTCTTATCTTCAGGGTCCGAAAGCAGTGGCGAAGATCCACCGCTCTTCCCGTCTTGACCAGTGCTGTTGTCCCAGTCATCGTTCTGCCGCGGTTTCACCTCGACAATGGTTCCTCCTACACGACCTTCCAACTCCCATACCCGGATCTCGTCGCCACGCGCACTGACACTTACTGCTTTGCCTCGTAGGGTAATATCCGCATTTGATATGCCCGACGTATGCCCCCATAATCGGATGCCTTTGGAAATACTGAGTGAAGTCGCTGTAGAGGTGCAGAGATGCAGTACCAATGTGTTGTCGGGCAAGGTGGCGAGCAGATTCGGGGGGCTGTAGCAAAGCTTGGCCGGACCGTCGTTATCGGAGTCTTGCACGCACACGGGCGACCTCGGTCGCCGGGGCGTTGGTGAGGAGGACGCTGAACCACGGGTCTCTGTGAGAAGTGTGTAGGCGACGCGAGAAGTGACAAAATCGGGCTTGGAGTTGCCAGAGCGCCTAATGTCGAAATCCTGGATGCCGATGGACCAGCCTCCGACGGTGGCAAAGGTGTAGGCAATTGATGCGACAGTCGAGGCCGCCATTTTGCGTATTGACAATGCAAGCGGGGCTCGTGAATAATGAGATTTTAGTGATGCCAGTAGATGTGGGTGGGGTACCATCAGCCCCTGGTGGTCATCATCGTCTTCGTCTGGTAGTGACTCCTCATCGTCTGCTATCGTGCCCAAAGGCAGAGACTGGGCTTCCAAAGAGTCGGGGGTCAAGTTGTCCTCTTCTGCAACCGGAGGCTCAAAGGTGTACAGAGAGAGGAAGCCCAACTGCGTCGCCGTCAACGCGTAGGGATATGAGTAAGCCACCGAGACGAGCCTCCCTAAGAAGCTCTTTTCCTGCCGATACAACATCAGAATCCTCCTTCGAGCAACATCCAGCCTCCAAATACCGAATATGCCGTCTTCAAAACCAAGAGAAATGCCCAAGGCGCCTGCCGACAATTTCTGGCCATCCAGCGCCAAAGACGTGGGCTTGAGGGATAAGCCGTCATCCGTATGGATGTCCTTTTGAGCTATGGGTCTCCGCGTCCGTAAATCCCATGCCCGCAGCCCGGACTGCAGATCGGCCGTGACAGCAAGCCCATCAACAACCTTGACTAATGTCTGCCGTCCTCTCCTTAACGTGCGATCGGAGTCGGAGTCGCTGACGGGAAGCTCGTCGACAGCACATTGGCCTCGTGCCCAGTTATGCCGTAGCTTGTACTGCTTCTTCCAGTCGACAGCATCGATCAAGTTGGCGGAAGTATCGGCCGGGTCGATGGGATTTGAAGGTGCTTCTCTTTGTTGGCCCCAGCCTCTATCTGCCCAGACGGATTTTCGTGAGATTCCTGACAATCCGGCCTTAAAGCCGGGGATACAATGGGCGCGGGGGAGAATGAATCGTCGGTAGTAGTGCAGTCGCCACAACTCGGAGTCGGAGGCAATAGCGTAGAAACGCTTCGACACGGGTGCGATGCCAAGTAGTGTCCGCTCGCTCATGTACGAAAGAATGCGGACGAGGAGCTCGTCGGAGAGGGTCGAGATGATGTCGCGTGATGGCGGAGGTGGCGTGTAGGGAGCGGCGAGGCGTTGGCGTTTGGCTGGGACATCGTGGTCATCGGAATCGGCGTATTGGCGTCTGTCCCCCTCTATTGGGCTGTTGTCGTAGGACAGCCTTCGTTTGTTGTTGTTGGCTGGCATCTGGACTTGAACCATGGGTGTGTGCGTCAACCGAGTCGGGCGACAAGAAGCCCGCAAGGCCCTGGTATTTTCCCGTCTCACAGGGGCGATGCGTCTGATCTTGCTTTGCGTAGCTATCGTGCGAAGGCGAGTTCGCAGATCAGCAGCTCTGCATCCAAGAGCCAGCTTCTCTGGATATACGGGTATATAAATGCAAAGTTGTGATGTCAAAGGGAGGAAAAGGGTTTAATGCTGGCGGCTGGAAGAGACGGCTGGCGGACATGGGTCAGTATTAAGGCCGACTGCTGCACATCATCAAGACTTTTTGTGGGCAAAATGCCCCTCGGTACTCCGTTCAGGCGCCCTCCCAGAAATTCCAGCGATGGCGTGCGTCTTCCAGGGCACTTAGTGGTCTCACTCCAGGCGGACAGGGCTGTTTGCCCACTGTGCCCGCCTAGTGGCGACCATCAAAGCAAGCCAGTGAGGCCACCGAGGCCACCGAGTCCACTGCACTAAGGAGCAACCCCTGCAGCCCGCAGCGGCGGACCCGCCAAAAAGCCTGCCAGCCTTTATGTATGTGTACACCCCCTACCTGTAAGTGTTCCCTGCAAGTGTTCCCCTGCCAAGCCCGCGTTGCTCTTCTCTCAACCCCAGACACTGAGAATTTCTTCTTTTCATGCCAAAACCCAAGGATTGCCAAAGACACTTGCGCCCAAGTCAAATGTGGCCTTACGACACGTCACAACTGTTTTTTCTTCACAAAAAGTATGTACTCGTATAATTGACCATCCATCGCTTGTGCCCAGAACCAATCGATTCGCAAGCTGTCCAATCAATCTCGAAACCACTCTCGCCAACTTCCCCCTGTCCCTATCTCCAAAGATCGAAAACGTTCAGGCTCTTCTCCTTGGGTAAGTTTCCCTCCTTGTCAACACGTGGAGTTCATGCTGGCGAGTGTTGTCTTGCTGATAGAGGTCAATAGTCTCTCTACGCCGTTGATGTCTCTAGGCCATCGGTTGCCTCACACCTCGCCAGCATGGCAGCCTGCCTCTGTCAAATAGGCGGATATCATCGTGCCGAGACCCTCCGTCACGACCCCCCTCTCATTGCTCGGTGAAAGAAGATTCTCTTCTGGCATGTGTATACCATAGATGAAGGCCTTGTCTTGCGATTGGGCCGCGCCTCGGCCATCCCCGAATGCGATATCGACATCCCGCGCGAGTTTGAGGTTAATGGCTTCGACGAGGCCACGAGCATGTTCCCCACATTATGGGTTAAGATTAGCAACCTGCAGAGCCGAATTTATGAACAACTGTTGATTTCCCCCCAACCCTCCTGCAACGCGGTGCGTAGCTGACCATTCATCGTCTCACAGTTACAGTCCGGCAGCACTGGCGAGTCCATCAGGCGAGTTGGTGCACCGAGCACAAATGCTGGCCGCTGAATGTCGCAGACTGGAAGTTGATGCATCTGAGAGTCGCACCAAGGTGTCGGCATTGCTCAAATCGATAGACACATCTGATTTAGTCGAGGTTTTCCTCAAGGGAGACGAGGTCCAGTTTCATGCGACAAAGACACTCATCTACCGAGTTATCCCTGCACCTGAAGGCTCTGTCAGCCGGTTCTGTGACGAATGCCTTGAAGCAGCCCGTGATGCTATAAAAACCCATCAAAACTGTGTTCGCTTCATTAAGAACGGCACCTCATCAAGTCTATGTATATTCATGGGTGAGTGCTTCCTCCCATCCCCCCTTTTGCCTTTTGGTTGCTGTTCATTTGCATTGTTCACATTGCTGATAGAGAGGCTGCTATAGGAGTCTCCTCTTAATTCCATTTGCCCCATTCTTCGCCCTGTTCTGCTACGTCATAGAGACGTCTTCACTACAAGATCTCCAAGTGCTCCAGGATTTTGTCGACTCACTCGAGATGGCCAAGGGTTCATCAGAGTCAATCGACAAGCTCCACCGCCTGTATCGAGTTATGTGCGATATCGCCATGTTGTATGTAGAGACGAAGACTCAGCACCAGCAGGATCAGAATTCGATGCCTATCGGAGACGAGTTTGAGATATATCTGAGCCAACTCGGCTTCATGCCGGCGGAAGACCATGCGATGGCTCACGCAAACGATACTGGCGCGCCGGTTCCAGGCACCGGTTAGGTTGCGCAACTTGCTGATTGGTTTTCAAGGAGTCGGACGATGATGGGTATGCTGGAGGACGACTTGTCGCAAGAGGACTCGTATCAGTGGATGCAGCCGGACCAGATGTAATCTTTTTGTACCAAGACCAAGACCAAGACTAAGCGAAGATAATACCCCACGTAATAGCATGAACAGCGCAGCTTGTTGAATGAACTAAGCTTCAATCGGTGGGGAACCTGGGGTCGTAGACCTCATAGCCTTCGTCTTCCGTGTCGCTCTCAACCAAGAAGTCCTGATGCAGCCGATGCAGCAGCAAGGGGGGGTTCACTGCTGGCACATCGGGGACTGGGCTTTGGGGCTTGTTCGTCGCGATGTCAGCTGGTGGTGCGGATTCGCCAACAGGGGTAAAGGCGCTTTTGAAACCAGTCTTCTTGAACCCGCCCTTCTTGAACCCCCCGCCACTGGTGGACGCCGTATCCTGAGTGCCGAGCTTGATGCTGATCATGCCATCTGCCTTGGCCTCTGCCTTTCTCGCCCTGGCTCCCGCGTTGGGGTCGCGCACCATGGCCTTCATGTCCTTGAGGCGCTGCTTATGGGTGTGGTCGTAGCTGCTGAGGTGGGCTTCGTAGTCGTTCATGCGCGAGTAGCCTTTGGAGCAGAGGGTGCAGAAGAAGGACTTTTGGGCCTCTCGCGCCGACGAGGTCTGGGCGGGAGGAAGGGTTTGGTGTCTCTGGCATCGCTCGCGGTTAGCTCTGGGAGGCTCTGCAGACGCGGTGCAGAGAGGAGGAGGAACTAACGGGAGGCATAGTGAATTCCGGAGGCTGATATAGTGATTTGGAGAAAGAATTGGCGGCGATGACGCGATCGAGACGTTACGAATAGTCGCTACATTGATTGCTATTGAGATTTGAAGGATGATGGGTAGTGGAAGATGGCAGATGGGAGGATGGACTCATGGTGGGGCTCCAAGTCCACCAGTTCCTGAGCTCCAGGAGCTCCAGAAGCTGCTGACAAGCCCAACTGGCTCGCTGGGCCGCCGCCAACGTCGCACAGCCTAAAGATCCAAATGGGTTCCAATCCTGACATTGAAATTGGCATTGGCATTGGCAAGCATTTATTCCTTTTTCTTCCTCCATTCTGGCTGGGCTTTGCGAGTCGGACAGCCCTTGCGAACTGAGCCTCGTCTGTCGTCATGGAGCACGACCTGCTGGACTCTGATGACGTCCCCCATGGCACGAGGGAGCGCAGAGACTCGACGCCGACGTCCATCTCTCTGCTGCACCTCGACCCCTCTCCCATGGACCCCCTGGAGCTGCAGTCTTCATTGGGGTCGGAGAGATACGATTCGGTTTATTCCCTGGCCAGGGATGGCAGCATGGAGGAGGGCAGCGCCAGAGCCTCAAGAGCGGCTCGACAATGGCTCCTGGGTTGAGCGGGAGCGGCCGCGGAGCCATCTACTATTGTTCGTCATGAATGCTGCTGCTGGGAAAGGCTGACTATTCACCAAATGACATAGTAACACGGATCCAGAAATACTCGAGCTACGCCATGTCCATCTTCACAGGCCTGCATATGGCCAACGTGTCCCTCATACCCGCTGTCACACGAACGGTGGCCGGCTCAAACGTACCTCCTGATGACCCGTGAACTCTACCAAACACCAATCGCAGAGTCGCTGTTGATTGCGCTCCCAGTGATGGCGCACATAGGCTCCGGCATTGCGCTGCGTCTGTTGAGGAGATCGGAGAACATACGGAGATACGGAGGATCAACGCCAGGCATGTATGCGTTGGTGCGGCCACGAGCAGATTCGACGGGTTCATCACGCTCCTCTGTCCGGATATGGCCGCACGTGAGCAGAACCTCGCTGTTTGGCTATGCCTTTACGGCTTTCTACGGCGTCCACGTCTTATGAATCGAATCCTGCCACTTGTCGTCGAGGGCGACAGCTCAAATATCGGGCTTGCTTACATCTCGCATGGCTTTGCAAGACACCCAATCGTGGCCCAGCTTGCCTATGGTGGTCTGATTGTGGTCGGCTCTGGCCACATGATCTGGGGAATGGCTAGATGGCTGGGAATAGCGCCGCCGTCAAGAGGCTTGCTGGGCAGCAGCAGCCAGAATGTGATTATCGACAAGAAGGTCAAGAGACAGCGCAGGAGGAGGTGGATAGGGATCCAGACCGTGGTCGTGGCCACCACTGCTCTATGGGCGGTTGGCGGACTGAGAGTGCTTGCACAGGCTGGGCCGGCAGATGGATGGGTTGGAAAGCTTTATGACGACCTTTTTGCCAGAGTTGGCCTGTGACGAAGCCTGTGACGAAGCCTTTCTTTTCAACATAGATTGCGTACGGCGCCTTGCGAATCGATTGGTCCATCACACGAGTACATCCTTTTCGCCAGAGTGAAGAAAGAATGCAAGGTTGTGACGTGTCGCCATATCACACTTGACTTGGCTTGGGTCTGGCATGGAAAGGAAGAAATCATAGGTTATCTGTCTGTCTGTCCTTTAGTGACCAGGGTCTCGCTGGACAGCCTGGACGGCTTCGATAGGCGCCACTGAGGGCGTCACTGTGGGTAAACCGAAGCCCTGTCCGCCTGAGGTGAAACCACACCATATGCCCTGTCAATCAGGCAGATGTACGCCACCGGAAGTGGAATTTCTGGGGGAGGCGCCTGACTGTGTGATCTGTACTCGCTCCGTACTCCGTACCTCTGAGTAGTACGAAGTACGGACAGGGAATTTCGCCCACAAAAGCGTGGTGTGCAGACGGGTACAGGGCCTACAGGGGCGTATGTGCACTAAAACTGAAACCCCGTTTGTCCCTAACCCCATGTCCGCCACATTAACCTTTAGGTATCCCTCCCTTGACACCACAGCTTACGTATAATACTCAATACTATCCGGAGCACCCGTCTGGCTCTTGGATTCCAGGGGTGCTGATCTGCGACTTTGGTCTTCTTGCGATACGACAAGCAGAGCCAGACGACGACACTATCACAACCACCAGGTCCTGGCGGGCTTCTTGTCGCCCGACTTGATTGACGCACGCACCCGCACTTCAGGTCCAAGATGCCAGCCAACACCTACCAGCGAAGGCTGTCCTTGTACCTCGACAGCCCAATAGAGGGCGCCTATAACCATGACTATGTCCCAGCCACCAAACGCCAGCGCCTCGCCGAGCCCTATACGCCTCCTCCGCTGTCGCGCGACATCTCGACCCTCTCTGACGAGCTCCTCGTTCTCATTCTTTCGTACATGGGCGAGCGGACCCTGCTTGACATAGCACCTGTGTCGAAACGATTCCATGCCATCGCCTCCGACTCCAAGTTATGGCGACTGCACTACCACCGACGATTCATCCTTCCTCACGCTCATCGCATCCCCGGCTTCAAGTCTGGGCTGGCAAGAAGCTCCAGCAAGCTCCAACTCTCCTCGCAAAAGTCCGTCAGGGCAGATAGAGGCTAGGCCGAAGAGAAGCGCCATCGAACCCTGTCGACCCTGCCGACACCTCTGCCAACCTGATTGATGCCGTCGACTGGAAGAAGCAGTACAAGCTGCGGCATAACTGGGCGCGCGGCCAATGCGCTGTCAACGAGCTTCCAGTCAACGACTCCGACTCCGAGAGCCGCATGTCGAAGAGGGAACGCCAGACATTGGTCAAGGTTGTTGACGGGCTTGCTGTCACGGTCGATCTGCAGTCAGGGCTGCGGGCATGGGATTTGCGGATGCAGAGGCCCATCGCTCAAAGCGACATCCATACGGACGATGGCCTGTACCTGAAGCCGACGTCTCTGGCACTGGATGGCCAGAGATTGTCGGCGGGCATCTTGGGCATCGCTCTTGGTTTTGAAGACGGCATATCTGGGATTTGGAGGCTGGATGTGGCTCGAATGGAAATGGGCATCCTGTATCGGCAGGATAGGAGCTTCTTGGGGAGGCTCGTCTCCGTAGCATACTCATATCCCTACGTGCTGACGGCAGCGGAACTGGGTTCATCTCTCTACACACATTCGAGCCCCCGATTACAGAGCCGGACGATTCGACCACCGACTCTGAAACCCAGTCCCTGGCTTTGGGCGCCCTAGCCGACGAGGGCGATGACGATCAGGGGATGACGATACTACCTGAACCCACATCTACTAACATCACTAAAACCGCATTATTCGCGAGTTCCCCTCGCATTGTCAATACGCAGAATAGCGACCTCGACTGTCGCCTCAATCGCCTAAGCTTTTGATACCGTCGGGCTGGTCTCTCGGCATTCAAGACTTCGATATTAGACGCTCCGGCAACTCCAAGCCTGATATCGTCACTTCTCGCGTCGCCTACACACTCCCCACAGAGACTCGGGGCTCGGCATCCTCTTCCTCGTCCTCGTCCTCCTCACCAACGTCCTCGCCCTGACGACCCAGGTCGCCCGTATGTGTGCAGAAGTCTGATCGTGACGGCCCGGCCAAGCTTCGCTACAGTCACCCGTACTTACTCGCTACCTTGCCCGACAACACATTAGTGCTGCACCTTTGCACCTCTACACCTATATCGCTCAAGGTTTCCAAAGGTATACGACTATGGGGGCATACGTCGGGCATATCAGACGCGGATATCACCCTAAGAGGCAAAGCAGTGAGTGTCAGTACGCGTGGAGACGAGATCCGGGTATGGGAGTTGGAAGGCTGCGTAGGCGGTACCAGCGTCGAAGTGAAACTGCGGCAGAGTGGTGATCGTGATAACAGCGCTGGGCCAGACGGCAAAAGCGGCAGATCCTCACCTCTGCTTTCAGACCCTGAAGATAAGAAGAACTGGGTAGGATTCGACGATGAGATGGTCATTGTGCCCAAGGAGGCCCGAGATGGCTGGGAGAGCTTGATGGTTTACGACTTTACTTGGAAGGCGGTGTTATTGATGGGGCCATTTGATCGCAACACAACAGACTTTGGTCCTTGGCTACGGATATATAGGCCCAGAAATGTCATTTAAAAATACCCCAGGGCAGTTCATTGGATATTTACATATTTGAGCCACCTCAAATGTATTTAATGGTCAAGGAGTTACTACTACTTACAATATCTGTCTCTTTATGGCGTCTACTGCAAATGAGGGTTATATCGCGGCCAATTCCCCCTCTGCAAAGTACACGGCATCTTCCACAGGGAGGATGGACGAGGGTTTGCGTTGTGAAAAGAGAAATCTTCCCATTGATCCGCAGACCTTAATGTCAGGGATACCTCGGAGATCATCGACAATTAGAGCCAAATACATACAGATACATACAGATATAACACCACCAACTATCATGTGAATGCCTCTGTGTCCCGTCTGCACTTGAAATGTGTTCACATATAAAGATGCGATACGACTGGCCCATATACGAGAGTCTCTCCTGCAAGGAGCTCAAAAAGGATGTCCAGCTGAGACGCAAAAAAAAGGGCGGAAATTCAGGGTCCAACCAAGGGGTGACAGGGGTGATTGCTTTCCCTGCTTTCCCTTTTTCCCATTGGGATGTGGGCGCTCAGAATTTGCTTCCGTGCTTTCGGGACTTGGGATCCAAAGCCGGGTCAGCAATTAATCAGCATGCCCACACAGTGTTGGGATGTATTTATTGCTACGTTGCGTTTTCCATGTATGAAGTACTTCGTAGTACGAAGTATGTGCGGGTTATTGCATGCTCAAGTATGTATGGTTCCGGTTACTTGCTCGTGTTTGAGACAGCAGCAGCCTGACAGATAGGTGAGACAGCGTGAAAAGTCTGTAATGCAAGGGAGAGCCAGTGACCATACTCACCAAGGTCGGCTTTTGTCGGAGTGGCGCGTCTGATATGTGAGAAAGTTTTTTTTTTGTGACTTGCAGGTAGGTTTATGATGGCAGGGGTTCAGATTTGGTTGACTATTGAGCATCAATGTCCAGGTGGTGATGCAAGGCAGGGTCTGGACCGCATGTTGCTGCGCATGACAGCGAATCGCACACCTTTGACTTCGTAATCTGTGGAGATATTAATAATAATATGGCAAATTAGGTAGGTATTCGTCTTGTTCGGGAGATGGGAGAACATGTGAAGTGTCAGACGAAGAGACGTCTCGATGAAATCCGTGATGCAACAAGGGAGTTGGGAGAGACACTGAAGATCCTAGACTCCAAAGGACAAGTTCAAGTTTGACATCATCAAGGTTCTCAACATGAGGACAGCCCTGTTTAGAGACGCCCTGAATTACTATGGAGTACTTCGTACGTTCACTTACATCACAGCAGATGGACTGGGGCAAGGATATGATGCAACCATGGCGACAGCAGCACGCCGTCATGAGCTCATGAATACATAATATTATCCAACCAGATCTATATATATGCAGGTAGAGAGCTGCACATTCTTATATAAAACCATATCTTGAATTGTAATGCGCTGCATAAAAAGCGATTATTATTCACAATGGCATCAAAGCCGACGAAATCAGCGCACTATTCGGGCGAGTTTCATGCCAAAGTCCCTCCATCCGAGCCGATGATGAAGGGTGGTGTACGATAAACCCCCTTTATTTAATAATAATAATAAGTCTTATAGCTTCTTCTACTAACATATTTACCTGTAGCACCAACCCGGCATCAAAGTCGGCAACGACCGGGCTCCGGAGTCCCACCTTGAAACGTACCCACCCGGCTCCGCGCCCCGCGAAAGTTCCTTCCGGCCGAACCCCATCAGCGAAATCCCCGGCCAGGCGCTCAACCCGGATATGGACCCATCCAGCCGGACCGAAGCACTAGACTTTCCCGGCGCCACATCGGCGGACGTGTACACGGGTTTTGGCTGTCCGTTACAAGGCCTTGAAGGCCGGGACGTGGCGGCGCAGCTACCGGGTAAGAAGCATACTGGCGAACGGAGGCATCCGCATGGCCATAAGAAGGAGGAGACTGGCTTGGTTGGAGTTGGAGCGAATGCTGGGGGTGATCCGGTGAGACAGCATGGATGGGACTTGCCAGAGGGCGTGGAGAAGGGCATGAGGGGGAAGAGTAATGAGGATTGGCCTGGTGCGGAGGAGAGGGAGCCAGTGAATGCTGAGCAGGTGGCTTCAGGGCGATGAGCATGCCGATACGAGTATGCATCAAGTCTCGGGTACTGCAACAATTGTTTGTTTGTTTTATTATTTGCGTCCACTAATTAAGTTAGTTACATGAATCCACATCTGGGCAATAGGACGTTAGGAGCCAGCAGCTCAAGGCCGCCGTTCGCTAAATTTCAATTTACAAAGGAAAAAGGGTTAATTGTGAGGTGTCAATCTGATTCAGTTAAGGGGGGACCGTAGGGGTTTGTTTCCTCCACCAGTTTCTGGAAGTCTTTGCTACCTGAGGTTCCAAGTAAGTGCGAGAGGGGGGTTTCCCCTGGTGGGATGTCTGGTAGAAAGGGTCTGACCATCCTACATTTCGCGAAGTGACCTTGTTCTCTGGGTTCGCCACACCTGCAGGCGAACTGCCAGCTATTGAATACCAGACTGCTAATAGCGCATATAGGATGCTTTGCCGGGACTGCCCATCCTATAGCTCTTTCTTTTACTGAATAAGATGGGTAGTGTATACAACAGCCACTATATAGTATGGCAGTAGACTCATAGTTAGAAAAGAACCAACCTTCTTGCTCTTTCACCCCAGACCCCAACTGCATCTGTCAAACCGTTGTACCAGGCCAGCAAAAGTGAAGTGTACACCTCAGCAATTGTAGCTGATAGTGCAGGTTATATTGCATTTGACAGCATCGCGACGACCACACCAGTGCTGTCAGCCCGTAGTGCGTTCACATCTATTGCTGAAATTATGATAAGATAGTGCCGCCGTGTCTTTGTACTTCATTTTACACCCTTGAGGTCCTACTAGCCGTGCCGCTGCACGTCTTGCCAACTTACCTCCGAAGAGCCGTTGCTGGATGTTACAGCCACTTTTGTTCCGCAGCTCGTGACGCAGATCATACAGTGGTCTTTTTAAGATCGCTCAACCGCCGATGATAAGCATCTAGAATTCGCAGTTTAGTCGCATGCTGCGGATTCTTCTCTAGGTACTCAAGAGTGCTGGCTGAGGATTGTTCCCAATCATTGAAATCGGTAAGTCTTGCTTTATATGCTTCAGCCATACGGACGACACAATGGAATTCCCTGCATGGAAACATATAAGTATATATTGCGTTGAAATAGCGTGGAAACTTACTGATCCACATAGAACAACCTCTGAGCTTCTGGCAATTCATGAATAACC
>JAOALB010000325.1:0-18061 GCA_025331125.1 Mycogone perniciosa
ACCAAGGAAGATATGTTATGGAAGGCAGGATTTAAGAAGGTTGAGTTCTGACTGCCAACATAGCTCGAGTCCGGAGCTGCTAGGAGACCATTATATATTCTGGCAGCACATAGAAAATTGGGCAACAAACTGCGGCGCGGGCTACACTCATACGAGTATTGACCTGCAACGTTCCATCACAAGCATCATGCATATTTATTGACACAGCCGCCGAGGCTTCGACGACGTGGACCAATTGACGGCCGAATCTCACCCCGTCTCCTCGGTTTCCGTATCTTATTCCAGGTTGTGGCGCCAACGCGATTGGTCGGGCATTTTTGGTGACGCCCAACATAGGAGGAACCCGAAAGCGGTGTGTGTTTGCGAACCATAACAAGAACAAGTTCCCAGCTCATTTGCCTTAAGAGTGCGTAGCCTCGTAGTTTTGCGTCGCTGTGACGATCCGGGTTGATTCTCAACAGTCAAACCGAGGTTCGTGGGTTTATGTTGACAGAGAGGTCAGGGATGAATACTGAGCAGGGTAACGTAGTCACGATTCTGTAGAACAGGCGGTTCTGGTGAATGTAATTTGGTTAACGACTGTCTAAGTAACTATACTAAAGATCGTGACTTATCCAGTCTTATATACAAAGGAGATTCATAAGGAGCGTTGGTATACTGGGCGGCTTACTGGTGATCTTGACGGCTCACTGGTGATCCCATGGCTCACGTCGTGAGTCTGTCGTTCTTCCGTGATCCAATCCTGATTGGTTCACCGACCCGTGGTTTACCCGGGTTCACGTGCACTGGTGAGTAGGGTCGTGACAGTCGCCAGTCATTTAACGAATGGGAAGCCAAAGATGGCAGGGCGGGGCAGGCAAACACCGAAAGCAATGTGTACGGAGTAGATAAGGCAGCAACGCTTTGCCCAACATCACTGCTGCTAAGGCTACATCCAACTAGATCCAACTAAGGCATAAGGAAGAGGAAAACAAGTCATATGATAGCCGTAGAGTAGAGAGGTTACTGGCAATGTAGCGGCTTTCCACCTGCTTAGCTATTAAGGGCATGATGCTATTACTAGTAATAGAAAGGAATAAGCTGGATGCGAAGGCGAAAATAAAATACTAGTAATATCTTTATAATTTAAAATGGTTGCTAGTAACCCTAATGCAAAATTAAAATATTGCCGGTAATACATTACCCTGCTTATATTAAATACTAGTAATTCCTTTTAAATTTAAAATTATTCCTAGTAATAAAATTAAGATGTTACTGGTAGTATATCGCCCTGCTTAGATTAATTACCAGTCACACACTCTAGGAGGTTACTGGTAGCTCTGGTGTCCTGGTAACCGCTTTTGAAAAGGCCAACCTTCCTACTAGTAATCCAGGGGTACTGTTAATGTTAATTTTTATGTTACTGGGAACTATTAGGCAGCTAATGAACTTACCGGTAATAAATCACCTCTAGTTACTAGTATTGCTGACATTACTCTATAGAATTACTGGTAGTAATGTACCTCTCTCAAGGGTCGTAATGGTAATTGGTCGTGCACCTGCATGAGTTACTAGTAATATACTTATGGAACTTGCTGTGTTAAAATAAGAGGCGACCTACCAGAGAGAGCACTTAAAATACTTGTATTATTTAGTTACTGGTAGCTAAGAAAGAGAAAAAATGCTTGCTCATCTGTACGCACTTCATCACTACCCGCTACGGTCATTACTGAATCTGCCAAAACCAGCTTATATAGCAATATCGACACCATCATGTGCATTAACAGGATCAACATCTGCATTGTATGCGATAAGTGTATTGACCGTACCTACCCTTGCAAGGATAGGGTTAAGAACTTGGGCGTTACGACCGTCTTTTGGCCAACCCCCTGTATTGACAAGCAAATCTTCACGTACACATACCACGGCGAGTGTGCAGAGATCATCACCAAGTCCGGCAGGACGTTCGATGAGTACATTGAGATGGTCAAGGGCGATATGACGCAGTATATCATCGCCTTGTTGAGGTGCAGCGATGTCATCGTGTCGAGCTCACCCTCAGGAAAGTACGTGTGGCATCCAGAGGAGTTCACCCAATCAATCACCAATAAGGTGGACAGCGACGAGCTCAAGGTGCAGGCCACTGCTACTGCGAGCGCTAAGCATCACCATCCTCAAGGCCATCATACACCAGCATAAACAAAACCCTAACCACCACCATTACTATCGGCAAATAGATCTTCTATAATATCAGGAATCAGGTTGTATGTGCGATAAGATGACGAGTTAGGGCAATTTATGTATGATAGCAATTAGGGAGTATTTGGACGGAATGGGTGGAGTGGTCGGGGGTCTGGATAAGCTAAGCAGCCATGTAATAAGACTACCCTATTAACTAGCAAGTACAAATCTAGCCATCAAATTCTTCGCCGTTTGCCTCTCCTTTCTTCAATGGGTTGCCTCATATTATTATTTCGTTTCCTCCGAGGTGGAATTGGCGCTATGATTAGGGCACCACTCGCCCACGCCCCGCTCAAGAGACTGATAGCTTCGGATCGCAATGCTTCCGAATTGCAACGTGCCCCGTCTCCGGAATTGATAGGCCGGCTGAGCATGCGAATGCGAGCATGCTTGATCACGATCGGGCTACAACTGTGGTTATCATTCTGCTGTATCCCTTCCTGGTGATTACGATCAGCCAAGGCCAACCTCAACGCCGCGAAGAACCTACTTTCTCGATGTATTTTAAATCGGGGAACTCCTCTCTACAGGCTCTCTGCCGATAGGTTAGCCCCTGATTATAAAAAAGTGTTCTCGAAACAAACCTTAACGTCGACATTTTCTTCCACTGTAACATCGCTCCTTCTGAGAACCATGGAATCATAATGATAGATGCAGCCTTCCCTTATGTTGATCTCGAGAAGGCTGAAGTGGTTATTTCGCTGAAATAACGGGAAGAAGCATACTGGTTTTGTTCCTCTATCCTTACACCATGCTATCACCTGATTCACAGCTCTCTGGAACGGACGTTGAACTGGAATACTGGCTTGGGACTCTCGATGGATAGGGACCGACCACCCGACCCGTACGAATGGTAATTTGTCAGATAGGTGCAAGCTCGCAACTATGATGTCGGTATTTAGCCACGTCATTGGTGCAAGTGTTGTAAGCGAGTCCACCTCGAATTCGAAGTTGGTGTCGTTAACAAGCAGCCTACCGCTGGTAGCCGTGTTCCGAATTTCCTCACAAAGCTGGTTAAGCTTATAAGACTTGGTGGATGAGGCACGACCCAACATCAGAAAACCTTTGCTCCCTAGCTTCTCACAGAACAGGGTATTATTGGTCCTGCCTTCTTCAAGAAGTAGTGTCATCTGGTCCGCAAGAAGTCCTAAGATGGTCATTTTCTCTGCACTCTTCGGCAATTCTTCGATCAGCCAGTTCAACGCCAAGTCTTGAGTTTTCGCAAGCTGCCTACTACCGATCAGTCACGCGTCTTCTTTCGTCTGGCCAAACTTACCATGCGTTCTTGAACAAGATGCCGGGACCGAGCTTCTTCACTAACCGGCGCCACTTCCGTCCACGTGTCAAGTGTGTGCTGAGGGCTTTACGCCGTCGTTCCCAGCCAACCTTCTCGTCTCCCTCATCTTTGGGCTTTGGCCCGAGGATCCTTCCTGACACTTCCTGTGCGGCTTTCTGAGTCGCTATGTTGCTGATCAGCTGCACTTGGGACGTATGCCACTTCTCAAAGGCCATCGCTGTCAGAGCATATTGGATTGTTCCCCTTTGCCGCTCGCTGTGTCCTCCCTCCGCTAGGGAAACCCACTCCGAGCCGTCTGACCACTTACTTTTGTCCTCACCATCCAAGTCTTGCAGCAGAATAAAGAGAGCTTTGTACGTTTCTGACGAAGCTTCAACAGAACTAAACGTTCGGATTTGTTCATAACTCTCGCTGATGAACTCATCGACGGTTTGGTTCAGGAGATGCAACGAACCTCGCTCGTAACCATCCACCTGGACCTCTTCCTTAACACAACCCCCGGATTGAGGAGGAGTGCTTACGGAAGTCATGGGGCTGAGGCTTGATGAACTTGGTGAATTGGCATGAAGGGTGGTGCCATCCATACTGGAATGTGCCACAGCGCTCTGGTCGAGATCCTCGTCATCTCTCCTGATTGGTTTGAACGTCACAGTGTCAAGCGTAGTCAATTCTGGTCCGTTTCTCTTGCTGTTATCAGCATGGATTGGCCGTAGGTTCCGGGTGGCTGTGCGTCGGAAGCTGGATAGCTTCTTTCCATCCACACCTTTGCCCTCTGCGGGCTTGACGGAAAACTCAGACTGAACGACATTGGGCCCGACCTTTTGCTGCTGCTCGTGGTTTCTCCCACAGCTGTTATCAATCTTCTGGTTAGACGAATTCGTGGTTGACTTATGAAGTTCATGACAGGCGCTGCAGAGTCCGCGAGCAAAGGACAGTATCTGATCACGTTCGGTGATGGGTCGCTGGATCAGAACTAACTTGAGCTCTTCAATATGTCCCCCAGGAAACTTGAGGATGCTGTCGAGAATTGTGACAAGATTGAGTACAGGGTCAATGGCGCGCCGAATCTTCCTAGCCGGCTCGGACCAGTTGTTGTCATTTGGTAAGCAACCGTCACCAGTATGCTCTGGTGTGAGGGGCTCTATAGGAGGCCGCCTAGACTCCGATGGGCACCCACCCCCTTGAGTTGGGCGGCAAGGGGACTCTGGCTCTGCAGTCGACCGATGAAGGGGAGGAGACATAACGGGAACAGAGATATTGACGAGATACTGGTATGGAAGGGAGGGAAGAGTGATGGGAGAGAGTAGGGAAAAGGGGGAGTCTTCAACTCGGGGAAGGACATGATCTTTATACTCGGAGCCACTGCCCCAACGCCCTGAGGCCGCAGCATCGCGGCCCCCATTTGAAGACAATGAGTGGTCAGAACACGAGCAGCGCTTTCCCCTCTTGCGACTTCCTGGGAAGTTGCTCTGCGGGCACACCAACCCGGTGACCACACTGCTTGGCAGCATCCCTGCTTGCCTCACAACACGAGAGCGACTTCCTAGGAAGTCGCACTGCGGGTAGGTCAGCCAGATGTTGTCATTGCCTCAATTTGGGCTGACTGGTCTATGGAGATACGGCAAACTCCTGTCGATCTCGCATTCACTCCTGAAGCCAGTGGCAGAAAAGCGTTGATGGATGATGATGATGATGATGGTGATGGCAGTGGCGATGACGATGTTTATACATGCCCAAGTTGCATTGCGACACGTAATTGTTGTATGTAGGCGACACCTGCCGGTCTGGATACTAACTTGCTAGAGCAACACCCATAGCACCACGCCGTCCATCCGTGTTTGTGACCTGACCTCTTGATAATGCGGGCAAGAACACGGGCGTCGCCACTGGAACATAACAGCCACGAGCAGCAGTACGGGAATGGCAACCACGAGCATAAATGCAGCTATCAGAACCTGGATATTACACAGAAGTTGGGAACGCGAGATACACCTTCCTCCGCGGAGATAAACAGGATGGCTTCTTTACCCTACGCCCCAGCTCTATCGCCATGAACGCCAATTATGCGGCCAGCACTTTGGGTCCTGCCAATAGATACGTGTTGCTGAATTGCTCGGGGCTGACGAGAGGCATAGAAGCATGCAAGAAGGGGGGGCGTGGGCAAGATATAAGATAACACCCATGCCCGGAGTGCGTCTATGTCACACTCTCAACTTCACACTGGCAAGGTAGGAACAGTGATTTGCCCGCTACCAGTGAGCCGTGTGGCGGAGCATATTGTGTCATGAGCGGGCCATTGTCGTGTCAGGCGTAGACATGGTGACCTGCAAGCTTTTTGGGTCTCGAATATGGCCGAACAGTTGTGTGATGGTGGAGGACTCGCACCAAGGCCCCGCCAAGTATATAAAGCCAACATCCCACCCTTTCTGGGCACCTGAGATTCTTCCCTCTTTAATTTCCATACATCTATCTTCTTCCTTTCACCAGCATCCAACACCCTTCATTCTAAACACGTCGCTTAGACTTCTGACTGCCATTACTGTCGTGAGCTGTTTACAACAATGCCAAAGGTAGACAGTATTGTTCAACCTACACATCATACCTACCTCTGGCCGGATGGTTCCTCAGCCACATACCGTATGTCGGCCTCAGAATGGGGTTGTCGCGGCGGGCAAGTGAACGGCGTATACGGACATTCGACGTATTCGCGCAGTCATCCCCAAGATTTCCAATCTTACGTGGTGTCGCTAACTCCAGCGATCGAGCCAAAGACCGAGCCGAGTGACGATGATGGTGTCTCTGGGGCTGTTGAGTCTATCTTGGCACATTCGACGCCTGTCGTTGAGCCAAAGACTGAGCCGAGTGACGACAGCGACGCCTCGCAGGCGATAACGGACGATGCAGCGACGCAGCGTAAGTTACTTCTCACTTGACACACTACGACAGTCAGTTATCTGCGATGTTGAATCTGACATTGTTTTGACTACTTTAGGGGCATTATCGGAGATATATAATCGCCATGAAGAGATCATCGCCGACCATAACACCTCCTTGCAGACAGTGGATAACTCGTTCTCTCAATGCAAGTTACCTGGCGTCTCATGTCATCTTTGTTATGGACAGTCTTCTTACATATCCCACAGACGATATGAGAAGAGTTGACAAACTTGAGACTAATGTCGATACTTCGGTGGCACTAATGGCCGCAGTATCAGAAGGTAGCATACATCTTAAGTTCTGTTTGATTCTCCTCGTGACTGATTCGCTGACATTGAAGACCTGAAGTCTCTAGATCCGATGATTCTCGAGCGCACCCTAATGGTATTGACCGAAATGATCCTCAACAACGGCTCTCTGAAGACGCAACCGAAAACGCTCTAGTTAATCAACACCAGAGCACATCACTCCGTGAGGATTTGCGGAGAAAGAAACGTATGGTTGAACAGACCTCGCACTGCATGACATTGAGGAAACGGCGCAGGTCGACTGGTCCCCAGACACAACCCGTGTCACATACGACCAAGGGGATGCGTGCCTCCGTCCCTAAGATTCTCCGTCTTGAAACTGTTCGATGCTCAGGAGGAATTCTCCGGTTTGTAGCTAGCGTGGAGCTCTCCCTTGAGGATATCCAAGGGACTCGAAACCTCCTCAATGAGGCCAGGGAACTCGTGATCCGAGAGATTGGGAGAGAATCATGGGAGCTCCAAGAGATTGTGAGGGAATCGTAACATCTTTCATGTTTTGCAATTGCATAGATAGAATATCTGTATGTTTGTAGCTATACCCAAATGGTATTTATACATTCGCCACCAAAATCACCTAAAACAATAATCTAATGAGATATCTTAAACGCCTCCTCGTGTTCCCTTGAAATTTGCGCATATTCTATATCCGAGGGTGACCATAGCATGATCAGTTTTCCATCAGATGGGATACATCTGTCCATCACTGCTACTTGTAATTTCTCGATACCCAATCTCCAAAAATGGATAAGGCTCCAATGCTTCTAAATTTTAATTTAGGATCTGTGCCGAGTCGAGTATTAAATTTAGAGCACTGCCGCTAGGCGCCGGACTCGACAACAGCACTTCCCAGGAGCAGTACGAGCCCTGTCGCTGACATGTTGGCATTGCGCTTACAGCTCCAGGGCTTAGGTAGCTAAATTTAACAGCCACTGCAGTGAACCAAATCCGATCATCCTTCCTTTGTCAACTAATATATAAAGTATAACAACGTTTATACAACCTTCTGTCCATCGTAACACACTTCTACCTCGGAGTAAACATCTATCAATTATAATGACTCCGTTTTCCTACAACGAAATTATTAAAATCTTGATTCAGCACTTGGTGGAAGTGGTCAGAGCATGGCGTAAACGCTGGCGGTTTTTAATACTAGGCTATTCCCTGGCGATATGGCTAAGTATTACAATTATTTACTATCATCACGGCAAGTCATGCTGCTTACTTGTTTTGTTTATTCGTTATTGCTAACACTATGGAATAGAAAATCATACGCATCAACAATTCAGTAGTGGGCATATCGATGGCGAAGAATTAAAGCAGAAATGTTATTATCAGGAGCGTACAGCAATACGCTTTGCCGCGTTCTTTGGCCCTATTGGACTGGATCAATTTTACGCCCATCACTGGTCTTTTGCTTTCTCTAAGCTCTTTTCTTTGGGTGGCTTCGGACTTTGGTCATTGGTGGATGTCATTCTCTGGACTAAAGGCGCTTACGGGACACCTGGGTGTCCTTCCCGCCATTAAATCGGCGAATTGAGGGATAGAAGCCGATGTATTAATGTAGTCATTACCTACTATCTCGTGCACTGCAGGCAGTATAAGGGTCGGTAAGTCAGGTAATTAAAATAGAATGCAACGTTTTACGTACTAGAGCCCTGCTATCTATGGAGCGTAATGAATGGTCGGGTGAGTAAATAGATACCTTAATATCTCTACCAGTAACTTTAATTATGGAAGACGGGGGATATAATGATAGACGCTACTGGCAATGGGCCTGGGCATGGAAAGCGAAAATAAAGCAGCTAAATTGCTGGTAACATTTCAGTGTTTGTCAAGTGCTACTAGTAACCTGGTCATAGAAACTTTTATAATTCTGGTAACTTTAATTAAGGACGAGCGTGTTACTGGCAATGCGTCAGTGCTGTAGGGAGAGTTACCAGTATCCCTTTCAGTGGGGTTACTAGTAGCCCTAGTGTTCCAGTAACTACTCTGATAAAATCCTGCTTTAGTACCAGCAACCACAGTATACTGCTAACTTTAATTTTCAGTTACTGGTAAAAAATAGGCCGTGCAGTAAATTTACTGGTAGCTTAATGTTCGAGTTACCAGTACCTACACGCAGTCTCCATATAGTTACCAGCAGTAAAATGCATGCTAAACTAAGTTCCTAGTAACTTATCGCAGCCCTTATGAAGTTGGTAGTAACAATGCCTATTTAGAGAGAGATTGGGAAAATGCCCATAAGAAATTACTAGTAACTTGCCTACATTACTTGTTATCTACCTAGTAGTAGGCAGTTAAGTGTCTACCTACACCATAAGGGTTATTCACACTCAGTTGTGCTCCGTTTTGGGGGATAGGGACTGAATGATAGATCAGTACGTGTAGTCACGCTTGCATCCTAACGGCTGACCCAAGAATATTAAATTTAGCGGTTACACGACAGCTTAAAATAAAAACGCAATGCATATGGCGGCGGCTACGATCTCTTCATCAAGGAATCAAACGCAATTCAAGCGTCTTCTGCGAGGTCTTAAATACCACTGCAAGTCGCAAGAGGTAGCGCATTCAACAAGCATTTCTCAAACATTCATGCCAACAGCAATCTAAATCGAACATTCAGCGGTGTAATACCTAGCTCTCGCACTTTTTTTCCCAACTCACGCCATGGCTTCCATCCAAGAAAAGAACACCAGCACTATCCTGGAGATCATGAAAAAATTGAGCATCAGTGATGCCCTTGCCATAAAGGAGAACTTTCCACAAAGTTCTACCTTGAAGCAATGCTACGACGAACGAGTTAACCCCGTGGCCTACCTCTCAGGCACTTTCAACTTCCCAATCACACTAATGTCTGCCATGTTCGACTCTGGATGTATTCTTAGTGGATCGCGTGCCTTGGAATTCTTTGTCCCAGGATCAGCACAAGCCAACTCTGACTGGGACTTCTATGTCCCCGCCTATAAAGAATCAGTGGCTGACATGGTCGCTGCGCTCAGCATCTGTGGCGTCACCTGGCATCTTGAGGGACAGGAGATTGCAACAGCTATATGGCAAAGAGACTCTACTACCGTGAGTCGACGGACTTTAATGGCCTTAAGCTCATGGGTGGGGCTTCTTCAACCGCAAGAGGCCATCTATGCCATTGGGGAGAAACTGCATGAAATCGTGAGAGAATTCAAAATGATGTTGATCGAGACTCAGAGCGACGCCAACAATTTCACCATTAGTATGACCAAGGAGGGCAAAATTCATTTCACGCCGAGCGATCCAGCACCAGAACGAGAAGAGATTCGTTATGAAGATGCTCTTGGGAGGTCATTCAGCATTCTCCACGGCTCTATCAGCACAACGCGAGGCGATGAGAAGGTGCAGCTAATCATCGGCTCTTACTACGCAGGGATCAAGGGCTGTATGAGCTTTATCAAAAACTTTTATGCCAGTCATGTGCAATGCTTTATTGGGGGTTGGTGTGCGAGCCACATGTACTATGCCCAGGCCAGCACCAGACGAGCAACGATCTGGAAGACGGCAACAGAACAAAGCCGTACCAAGGTTCAGAGTGCAATCGAAAAATACAAGAGAAGGGGATTTGAGTTCGTCGAAGCAAAGGACGTTGGCCTGAAAATGAGGACACTTAACGACGACGGTTCCACCTTACTTGACTACGGCGACATTTATCGTCCGTTAATCGGAGAGAATCACCATGACCTACTCGACGGATGGCTCGCTGAAAGACGGAAAAACATCAACAGTATTTCATGGACAGAATTTGAGGGGCGCATCACCGAAGTTCAGAGCACATGGGAGAAATGCTTTAGGACGTGCAGGAAGACCTTTGCAAATTCTGAGTCGGATCTGCCTGCGCACCGACGGCGGCGCCTGACCAATATCATTGCACTGAGCACAAACAGTCCTGATCCAACCAGATCTGCAGGTTTTCGTAGCTCGGTGGGGAGGAGTCTGTTCAAGGAGTGCTGGCAAATGGCTGCACTCGCGCGATCTGGCACAGTGTACTGCGACTTCCAAGACGCGACTCCGTGGTCGTGGGCGCTGTAAAGAGAGGCAAATTAAGAGGGTTCCATCACCTACGGAGTACTCCGTGCAAAAATAGCCTTTAATTTTTTATCCGTATTATACTCCGTACTCCGTACCTAGTAATAAATTTCATTGTTGGCTCTAAACAAAATGGCGTCCAGTACTCTCCACTAACTGTATGTGGCAGATGCGCAAGTCGTCACTTAGCACCGAAGCGCTCAGCTAGTGTCAGCACGACGCCCACACCCTCATTCCCCTCTCCAGGCACACCCGTGCCGGTGGACTGTGGACTTGTAATCCGTCCCCGTAGTACGCCATGGGGGTATGAGTCGCCTATTGGGTATGGATATTTAAAGTCCATTCATCTCCCGTCCCTGATCACGGTCTACAGGACATGCCTACCACCACTTAGCAATAATGGCTTCTCTCATTCCCCCCTTTGAACAGCTGTTGACTCGGCTGGGCTATGATCTTGGTTCCTCAGACCCCTTCCGTTCTCGTATCTTCAAGGATCGGGTGGAAGAATTCATCCAACAATACGTCTCAGACGAAGGCAAGAGAGGGGTGGAGTTGCGCAATTGGCAAGTTCACCAACGAGAACTTGCCAACATGGTCCAAGTATTCTTGGATGATCTCGAGAAGGGTGACTTTTTCTGGCCAGACGATACTAGATCCCTTTTCTCTAATCGGCTCAAGTACACGACCAACTATACGCAGTAAGTGGGAATGCGTCCTGACGGTCGGAGACAGAGTATTAACCAACCAATCGGCTAGAATCCATAAACTGGTGGCACAGCTGTTTTTCAGGTACAATAATCCGACAAACCATGGGTCGTTTCTCAGCCCAGAGCCGCATGTCTCCAGTCCCTCCACTCCTGAGCCAGTGTATGACCCAGTCACTCCAGAGAGGGAAGATCATGCCGAGCATCGACAAGGAACAGCACGTTTTACGTACAGCGTCTACGCTGCGGATGAAGATGAATTTGAGTTTTACGACTGGCATCCGGACCCTGATTTCCAAACTGTGTCACTAGCTGAGCTTCTGCGTACTGTGCCGGGAGGCGATGGTGCGGCTGGTGTGAGATTCATGCTGAGCGGCCCCAAATTTTCCATCACTCGCAGTGTTTTCAGCGACAACGACTTTTCCGAGTTAATTACTCTCTGCAATGATCGGATCGACCGGTGTATGATGATAGAAGGAGATAGGACATCCGCAGAGAACGTCTTTCACACTGAAATCGAGCTTCTTGGGGACATGGGACCGGCTAGTTCCTGGATACTTGGCAGCCGATATTAGGGTCATTATAATTATTATCTAGTTACTGTTTCAATCCAATTTTGTTGAAAACTCAATTTTCTGCACTGCAATGGCCCAAACGGCCTCAGGGTTGCTTATCTTGGTTTATTCTTTCGCAATTTTATTTAGCTTTAAAATGAAAGATAATTGACAGATCCTACATAGCCGAGGGCGAGTGTCAGACCAACGAAGGCTAATAGTTTGTACCAGGTCCTCCGACTAGCATCTCCTCGCCACGCAGATGCTTGAGCGGTCGTTGAACGGGCTGTCAAGCTGAAAGTCATACGAGCCCATGCCTAACCAACACGAAAACATTCCTCGGATTTTCCGGGCCACATGGGAGCCACACAACGTGCTCAGGCTAGTATAAGCGAACTGAGCAGAATACAGCCAACGGAAGATTGAGAGGCAGATGCAACCAAGTCCGGGCGGCACCTAATCGCCACTCTGATTAGGGGAGATGGAATACGAAGCCAGGGGACGCACGAGCTCCAACTAAAATAGTATCTTCAAGCCAGTTATTTTGGGAAGATTTGAGCGAAATCACCAACAGAGCAACACGTTGGACGTCAAAGAGTTAGGAACCTAACCAAGGTAGGATCGCCAAGCCAACAACATTCAAGAGGAGCTAGCAAGGAATAAGCCACCAAACCGTCATCAGTGTCAGAAATGATACTAAGTCTGGCAGAGCAAGTACGTAGCTCACGCGCAGACAGATAGGTAGGGATTGCCGTTTAGCTGATGACTTCACCGGGCGATCCGTCCCGTCGGGACAGATTTAATCTTCATACAGTAAGGCTGGAACCCCACACCACCTACATGAATGCCAGGTCACATGAATACGAGGACTTCACCGTTTTCACCCAACTGAGGCATTTTAGGTCGATTTGTGCCAGGATTGACTAGTTCAGCTATCAAGTAAACCGAATACTATCACCAACATGCATTTGATTACGCCCGTGAAACGGCCGTGAGATATCAGCTGAAGCAACTGTCCATTTCACAAGAAGACATCCTATGGGCTTATCCGTACATCCCTGTAGCGCCCACCAAATATACCAGGGGGACTGGATCGTTCAATCGCATCGCCGCACAAGATCTACCCTCCTTTTCACCCCGGCACTTAATAGTATTTACTCTTTCTGAGTCTTTCCTGTTGTTGCTCCATGCTCCACCACACCTTGCCTGTCTACACCTCCTCCTCGTACCTTTTTCAATGTCCGCCTCATTTGCGCCCCATGCACCACGACCCAGGGAACCTGTCATAACTGATTAGCTAAGGACTTTGGGGCTCCGTGATTGAAATTACCAGGTGTCGTAGCGATAGAACCTCAGAAGCGAGTTTCTGAATCTTTGCCTGCGAGGCAGCCAGCTCGGCGTTGAGCTGCGCATTTAGAGCTCGTAGCTCAAGTAGCTGTGCTGTTGCTTCCTGCTGAAGGTTTTGTTCTTGCTCCAAAGGCAAGTCGCCTTCTAATTGGCGATTTTCTGATGGAGAGTCCATGTTTACTTGACAGTGCTTAAACTCACTTAAAGCTTGGGGATGGGATCTTTATATTCTTTAATGACCGAACTGTTGCCCTATTTTCCGACTATACCGTAGAGGGGCTCCAAATGTTGATTGTATTTTTAGGAAACAATATGTAGTATGTGTCATTCTAGAAAAAAAAATCTCTCTCTTATTCGTGCCGTACAAATTACAATCATTCAATCCGCTTGCGGCTTCTCCGACCATTTTCCTCACCATCCTCACCATCCTCACCATCCTCCTCACCATCCGCACCATCCTCCTCACCATCCGAGTCTCTCTTTCTCTTCTGGGATCCTGTCACAATTTCCTCATTTTCAATGCTCCATACTAACTCACTCCCAACAGATTCGCTACTCGGAGGAGTGAACAAAGCTGGGGGTAGCCGCAAAGGGGATGGTGTTCGAACGAGAAGATCTCGACAATGAGCAGCCATACTTAACAGGCCGATAGGGCCTGCAACTGGGTAGGTGGTGTATTCTAGGCGGGGGCTTTCCTCGAGGTGTAGGATGACTCCGTGACAAGCTAACCCAGGAAGGTATAGATCCGCGCGAATGCTCATCCAGGGAGCTTGTGTCGTGAGGCATGGGTGGGGGAAGAATGTCAACGAAATACGGGGAATTTCTGCCGTGTCCACAATTTGAGGCTCACGAATGCCCGTTTCGTCAACTGAAGGAAATGGGAACCAAAAGGTTATCCCTCCATCGTTGTCTGTGGCGGATTCGAGTTTGGCTAGGCAATTGTGGAATTGATCGCGGCAATCCAGGATGACATGCACTCCCTGGACTCCTCTATGAAGAGCATCAACGACTCTGCAAGTAATTGGGGCCATGATGATAAAGAAGAAGGATGGGAAATTTTGGGTTGATTGACGGAATTGAATGTAGAAGTGCAGTTAGCGTGGCTGTTCTGAGTATTTAACTTATAGCCTGAGCTATTGGTAGCGAAAGCGATCAATGTAGCATTCTGTTAGCTGTAGATTTTTATTTTTAAAATTTCAATTTTTAATTTAATCGCGTTACTCGCTTAAATTAAACAAAACCAGACAGGCACTCCGTATCTTGTGCCTGTGGTCTTTTCTGGGTATCTCGTCCACTTGCGCGCTCACGGCTACCCGCCGGTCCTGGCAAATCATAGTGCACAGCGAGCTATCACGCCCTACTCAATCAATACCCTTGCCTTTAACTCTGACCTAGTTACAAGTAATAATCTCTTCACGAGTAATGCTGTGCCCCTCCAACCAACTCATTTTGTAGGCAAGCGCCGTGGTGGATTCCATCCATCGCTTCCATGCTGTCTCCTGGATGTCCGACAGGTCCGGCTTGGTGATCTCCGGGTGGGTCTCGGGGTGGGTCTCTGTACCGGCGATAGTGGCCCGGAGGTCCAACTGAACCGAGTCTATTGCGGGGTCAGCGGACATGCACATACACACACACAAACCGGGATCCTTGCAATTTTTTTACCGCGAAATAACACGCAAGTACGATAGACATCCTAGTGAAGGTCATGGCGATGACACTAGTGGGCTTGGTCGTGTTGCGATGGGGCGAATGAGCGGCAGACAACATGTCTCTTATATGTGCGTTGAGTACAAGTAAGCTAAGGAGCGGAATTGAAAGCAAGGATAATTCGGTCTGAACTCGGCCGTAGGGGACTCCATCCTTCGAGACTCACGGAGTAAGCACTCCGAGGAGAATACAATTTGTAAAAGGTTAAAAATAATCCCCCTCATCACTATCACTAAATGCTCCATACGCCTCAATCACCTGTTCGACCGGCCCCGCCTCCGTAACCATCGCCGGTGTACCCGCCACCGTCTCCCGGTAGTTTTCAAATGCGGAACACACAACACGAGAGACCTGGGCAAAATTTGCGTGTTGTTTGTCAATATATTGCCGGTATTCAGCGATGATTTGTTGTAGCTCGGTAATCTTTTCGTCTCTCTCAAGCAACGTTTGTTGCAGCTCAGCAGTTTTTTGGTCTTTTTGAAGTAATGCTTGCTGTAGCCTCTCATTCTGTCTTTGTAACTTAGAGTTTTGTTCCTTCATGGCCGTAATGTTGGATTCGCTTTGTAGGTCTGGAGCGAGCTGAGGGGCCCCAGCAGACCCACAAGGCGCCCTCTGGTAGTTGGAGGAGGAGTAGGTTGTACCGCAAGGTAGCTTGTTGGTTGGTAGTGGTGGTAGGCCTTTGTCGTATTTGGGCATCATAAAAAAAGAAGGTGAATGGATTTAAGAGATCTAGCAGTTCTAACGGTTCACACAGCGATGTATATGTATTTATGATTTTGCCATACACCAACACTTAATTCAAACGTCGCAGTAAAATTAAAATTTGAACAGAATTTTACTTTCGAATTCTAAAATACAAAGACATGCATGTTCCTGTTGCCCCCCCACCCCCCCACTTCACCGAGGGTGTACTGCTACGGCAATTCATGAATATCCCCACCAAAAACTTGCGTCAATAATGCTCCAACAAAACCTTTCATGCTCTGCTTAAGATCATCTATAGCGCGGAGAAAGTCTTCTGTGCTAGTAAGCTTATGCAGCAATCCGATAATGCTGATTCCAAGGTTGTCTACTTGGGTGTTCCCCACGCTGACAGTAGTTTCAAGAGCGTCTAGCCTAGCGGATATCCCCAAGAGCATCCTGCCACCATGTTAGACCCCTCTTTCACTGCATTTTTCTGAATCTTGGTCATATCTACCATTTAATTTCATCGTTTGCCGTGAAGCCACCATGAAAATTGGCTTGTTCAAACATTGGGACCTCGTCATTGTATAGGATAGGTTGAGAATTGAGGAACGATAGATCATCGCACCCAAAGCAAGGTGCTTGGGGGTTCAGATTTTGCTCTGTGGAGGTCTGGAAGTTGGATGGTGTTGGTAGCGGGGAGCTTGAGCTGATGGTGGACGAATCAAAATCGAGCGGAGGAACATTCGCGAGGTCTCCCGCAGCTGCAGAGTCTTCTCTGAGCGCCTTATGGGCGTTGACATTCTCCGAGGTGTAGTGTTCCATATTGCTAAAGGTCTTTTCTTATGATGTGAAGTTTTGCTGATGCTGGGATTAAGACATTGAGAACGATGTTGGCTTAAGTACTCCGAAAAAGGCAGCAATGATCTAAGCGCCAGACTTCGGAGTTGGTGCATTAAAATTAAACACTCATATTTAGATATGTAAATTAAAGATATTCTAGCAGTCTAATATTGCATGTACTTTGATCGAAGTACTTAAACGCCTCTCAGCCTGACCAACGACTACTGACCACTAACCACCTACAATCTTTTCTCCACAGACAACACAAAATGCAGACCATTGAATTTATTCTGATTCTCGTATCTGTGCTTCATCAGGCACATGCGACCCAGTTATTCTGTCTTACGGATCCCCCCAGCGCACTGGAAGCCGGAAAATCCGTTGTGTCAGCTGTGTAAGCTAATCACGTACCTATCTAGCGCCGGAAGGAGTTCCTGCATCCCAGTGCTAATAATTATGGAACAGACTGAACACGCCACTGAAGAGGCGGTGCGAAGCCACTTTGCAGTTTTCGGACACCTCTTTCCGACCGATCCACTATGTCTTCAATCCAATCGCCTGTGGTGGACGCCAAATTGTTACATTCGTTGTCCCGAAGGGCGTTCCAAATAGAAAGGCCAACATAATCTGGTTTGGCTGCCTATTATTTCCTCAGCAATACACGACTAACCTAAAGCAAGGGTATGCGCAGGTTTGGACCCATACTGCAACCGTGCCATTATATCTGGAGGGTGTGCAAACTCGTCTATAATAAGTAGAGAGGGACAGGGTAAAGTTGGCTGCTTGGTGGAGACTCTCCAAATGCAAACCACGCAAGTGACGACCACCACCTCTTCGCATACAATGACTAAGACGGTACCAACAATAGTCACTGCATCCACAACCAGTTTCCCTTCAGAATCCCCATCGGCGACTGCTTTTGCTAGACGCTGTTTTAACTTCCCATTCTATAATTCCACCATGGGAAATGTCACCATGCATGTACAGAGCACTGCAGGTGTGCGGTATACTGCGGCGAGCTCTGTGGGCCTGAATTACGTGGCGGCCACAACCAGCTGGGCACCAGCCACCGCAGTGACTGCACGACCAACAGTTTCTGCAACTCTGGCTAGCTCGGCATCCTGGACCAACATACCGCTGGCTATCATGTTATTGGTTTCTACGCTCACAGTCTTGCATACTCTAAGCGCCAGATATGTGACTGCCTAGGAAGCATAAAATATGGATTGAGAATTACATTTTACATAGGGCGAGGCTAGTGTTGAAGTATAAATAGATCGTGTTTCCTCTTTGTTTTGTGAATTCGTAAAGAAAACAAAAACAAAACTAGAGAGACAAAAACATAAATCAAAGCAAAACGCCTAGTTTTTCCTGTCCCCTTCTCAATCATGTCTCAAGAATCCC
>JAOALB010000326.1:0-17932 GCA_025331125.1 Mycogone perniciosa
AGCAGAAAGAAGAGAGTTGGGATGAAGATGATGAGGAGGATGAGGAGAGAGAAGAAAAAAACCATCATGAAGAGGGTATGCAGATGTATTAATAGTTACGAGGTGCTCCCCCCTCAAAAGTTACTTATCAAATGGAAACCTGGGCCGATACAGCAGGTTGGGAGGCAGCTCCCTTGGGGTTACGAGACGCCACGGTATACCCCTTGTTATAACCCTCAATGCCCATTATCTGTCGCGTAGAGATCTGTGGATGAGAGGACATTTCACTACTTTTAGAATATTGTTCAGCGAAATCGTCGTGTGAGTTTATTTTCACCCCCTATTATATACATTCAATTCCACCTGAGCCTCAACATCCCTACTGCGCGTTCCCAGCGAGCTAACCTCCTATTAGCTGCTACATTATCTACCTAGATCCCTTCAATCTACACTACACTGCCCGTTATTTAACCCCAGTGCTATTTTCAATATAAGTATCCTTATTTGCCGTCTAGATGAGCTATTGCGGAGGGATGAGAGTAAAAGGAATGGGCGTGGGCTGAACAATGCGTATAGGTTGATAGTCGTATTGTAAACATTGAATGTCGGTGTAACCTCCTTGGCTATCATTATTGCCTGCATTACCGGTGTCAGTGTTCGACTTATTTTAAGGGCATTGACCCACATCGTTGAAAGTTCTCTCTCATGATTTTGGTACAGTCCGTTGACGACGTAACTGACTGGTTGATGGCAAGGGGGCAGTTTGGTATCCAGCTAACCGTATAGCAATAGAATTGTCCATTTTCACGCCAGAATGTTATTGATATACTATCAGTCTAATTATCAAGTGTCTTAGCTTCGTTTGTTTTGCAAAATCTGTCTGCATATTCGGCCTGAGCTGAGCCCACTGCTAATAGCCCTCCTCGTTGGTGGCATCCCAGCTCCTGGAATATTTTAGGAGATCCTATGGATTCGGTACAAATCGCATCCCTAGGTGCCGTAGACACATCTCGCGGCCGTGCGTCAGGGTTGGCCATCGATCTTGATACCAATGCAAGATAAGACATGGTATAGGGCGGCAACATGGTTAGGGTGGAGCTTAGACATACTGCTCCATACTCTAGAGGGTGCGATATATTGTTTGTCCACAATTTCGTACTGAGCAGGCTTGTAACTCGTTTTATGCAGTGTGTAGCATAGCATAAGGCCAAGCACAGTAAAAGGCGAAATGGGTGTCCCCGGTATACAAAATTTGCATTACCTAAAACCAGGAGGATCTGTGGCCCGTATGGCTTATATGTAGCGGGCCGGTACTCCCCCTGTTACCGCGTGAGCATGCCTTTGTTAAGGCAAGAACTGGCTGCCCAACGTTCAGCAGGACGCCTCGCACGCGCTCTCTCGTTTTTGTCAGATGCACAGGAGTTGTTCCTCTCGTCGAAGCTTTTCTCCCTTCAGCCCCTTTTCCTCAGGTGGATCATCTGTGTTATGTACACCCTGATCTCGGCATACGCCCCTATGGCATAACGCAGTATCCAACAGTACTCCCGCTTATTCCCACCTCTTCCCAATAGCCAGAACCTTTGGCTCGGCTCGGTTGTTGACTTTAGGAACATGGCGCCACAGCTGTCTGCCGCAGCGCGTGATATGATCAAACTTATGCCATGTACAGTAACGACGGCATTGGAACTAATCGCGCAGCCCACGCGCTCGTCTCGCATAAGGGGGGTTACAGTGCACACTCACACAAAGTAGATGTACATAACTGGTTAGCCGCTGTGCCATCAGTATGATTTACAGTAGCCAGTACTGACGGTGGTACGAAGAATCCACTAATTGCCTCATGGCAAAGCAGGAAAAATACGTTGCTTGCCTTTGGGAAAGCCCTGTTTCCGCTCCACCAAACGGCTACCTCTGGCTTAATGAGCACAAATGGACTACAGTGGTAAAAGCCACATGTGGCACATGATCTGTGCTCTGAGCAATTTTCTGAACCAAAACAGGCGAACACTCGTTTCGGACCTGTACTCCGTATGTGGCAAACTAAAAGGTTCCAGCAAGAGATCAGTGCGCTGACTAATATCAGCAGGAGGCCATCGCGTCACTGGATTTGAGCAATCGTGATCACGTTGGTATGTATGTACATGAAGCTGACAGAGTGTTGTTTGTTCAGTCTCGCTATTGTTGCCCAGCTAACTGTGATAAAGTCCATTGCATGTTCCCATTGAGTACTAATAGAGCTCTATCACTATACAAGGCTTTGACCTAAACAATTAGAATCTTTTAGATGCTAGCACCCATGGTGTCGAGCTGAGTGATTACCTCGCTCTTCCCCAATGACGCAGCCAGCATCATTGGGGTTGCCCAAAAATTGCCTTGATAAACGTGGATGCTAAACTGGTCGCTAGTGAGGAACCAAAGCAGATCCAAAATAAGATACATTAATAATACCCCCACAGGTCAGCTACCCACTAATTTTCACCCGAGTGAGTATACATAAACACGAGCTGGTGTTTGATGCTATACTCCAGCAGTTTATTAAGCATATCACCAAGATGAATTCGGGACTGAAGGTTTGTGCAATCTGCAAGCACTGCAAAAGAGAGCGAATGAGGACATATTACGATTGTCCTAGTTTTATCCCTCTCTTTAATTGGCGAAGCTGGCTCTTTCGCCTCCTTGGCCGTGGGAATATTATCATTGATGATGTTTGCTCGCGGTGCCGGCCCAAACGAAACATGACGTCCAAAGTTATTCACGAGCATCATCATTACTTCCACAAGGGTCGCGGCCGTTCACCGCCAAACTATTATGCAGAGCTACCAGCTAGCCCCGTTCTTGGGCCAGAAAGAACAAATGGTGAATGGCCTTCCTGGCTTGGATTGGATCGAAAGTCATAGTCTCTATTGCGAACACTAGAATATATTGAAGAACCATTAGCTACTTAAGCAAGGTGATTATATTTATACACCCTAAGCATTCCAGACAATTTACTAACACACCACCAGCAAGCATCACGAGGCTCATACTGGGCCCTATAATCGCCCACATGATGGCCGGTTTTGGAAAAAAGACGGGTTCTGCAGCAGCACAGGAGACCACAGGAGGCCTCAAGCGATACCTAAAATGATTCACAAGAAACAGAGTTTCTCGGTGCCTTCCTACTAATACCACTATTGCGATGGATATGGAATGGAAAACAGGGGCCTAAAGCGCATAACGTCTTTGCCCATCCCCGGTGCGTCGGGTGCAGTGAAGAGCGAGGTAGTAAGTATGGTCTGCCCGCGCTGAACTGACCATTTAACTGAGATTGGTGACCTGCTAAATTTGAACCTCTCCGGGCCAATCAAAGTGTGGCAAGTTCGTTCTGAAAAGAGAGGCAGGGTGGCTACTGGTCGTTGTGAAGCCAGAGTTGGCAGAAAGTTGCGCAACTTGTCACTACTCCTGTTGTGTATAGGGGGCTCGTGTATTCAGCAGTCATCTCACTCTATAGGGATCAAATGGCACCTGAATTCCATCTCTATTCATCGCTCCGGCTGATGTCTGAGGGATCATGTCCGCGATCACCAATGGTGTCCCGGCCCGCCAATTTATAGTGCTAGAAGAGCGCGTCGCACTCTTCTTCTCCACCCTTTCAGGCCACCCCTGAATTCCACATCGCAATCTCCTTCGTTTTATCTTCATCGGGCTTTTTTCCACCAATCCACGTTATCCAACAACTCCACGGTTACATATAGCGCCCTGAGCCTGTTTACAGAGATCACGTCAATCCAACGAAGTCTTATTGAAGGTAGACAATTCAGAGCCCACTAAGTGTACAAGTGATTTGTCATGTCGAGTTCCTCTGGATCATACTACGTATCAGCTTCAAATTGTTCTTTAGTAGTTGCCAACCTCGATAGTGAACCTACCATCGTCTATCCAACTATATTTTCCCCGTAATCATGTCATTTCTTTTGGTTATTTAATCTATCCTGCTCTTCCTCATTCAGCCAAAACGGCTATTAAGCAATCCTTCAACAACTGAGAGCCTAATTATTATGTATTTAAGTAGTAGCTTTTCCCACCTAACTTGGGAACAGAAAGTGTCGAATTCAATCATTTTCAAGTCTTCTAATTTTCCACTATACTGTTCATCTGTGATTGATAGTAGTAGTGACACACAAGAAACTTTCGAGGATAGCTAGGCATGCGGGTTGTAAAGGATGGCCGATCTAGCCCACAATAATACTATCACAGACCAGCCAACCTTTCTGCAACCCCATTGCGAAGGGCGACGTATCAAGTATGGTCTCGAAAGCAAATAGTTAAACGATATTATTTTTTCTAACCAAATAAACGGAATTGGGGTATGCTTCGATACACATAGGTCGGTGGAGATAATAAGCTAAGAGCCGACAGAGGGGAGGATGCTAAGGGCAAAGGGAATGAGTACACGATGTTTTTACTCTAGCGCGCAACAGATAGCGACTATATTCAAGGTACTCGCTCCCACGTGGGCTGTCAAAATACGGCCATGAAAGACATCTACAGAATATCGGGCCTATCCGAATATAAGATCTATGTACATAGTTGGACGACATGCAACTGGAGCAAGCATACTAAGCTACTCCCAAGCAGATGTATCGTTCAAAAACAGCTCTCTACCAGTACGCCAACATTCAAACCCGACCGCAGGCACCACCTCCATTATGATAGACACAGGATTGTTAGAAGTAATTGCCGGACTTCCAAGGATAGTCCACATATATTTACCAACACTGCCAAGAGCCTTTGGTCCACTTAGACTGCACAACTCCCGCAGGATAAAGACAATGGAGCAAACACCATCCTTCTTAGTAGGCAGCCTAGCCTGAGCTTTTGTGACCTCAGAAAAGGTGAGGAATACCTGTCCCCCTGACGTGTTCATGGATTTGGCAAATACAGCCAGATCCCTCTGAGCAGCGAAAGTAAGATGCAACACTAACCATGCCTCGCTAACGCTATCAGGCAACGGTATTTCTGAGAACAAAGCTTGATAAAAGTCAAATGCAAACGAGTCTTTCCGCTGTTTTTGAAGAGCCATTAAGCGGCTGGAAAGACAAACTGGCCCGTGCTCTGCCAAGTTCTGAACACGCCGCGACGGGCTCTGAGAAGAGTTTAACATGCTATCATTCTTCCCTTCGGGCATTTTGTATGTTGCCTAACCGCTGGGCAAACAACAAAGATGCTAGACCCTATTAGACAATATTCTACAATAACGAGGGAGGAGCTACCAACAGGGGGCTAAACAGGCGCTACAGGCGCAAGGGTCTTAAAGCGTGGGAGACGGCGATGCTTGCTAGGTTCGTGGTAACGGCGGCCCTCTCCAATAATATCTCTGACATACAGTCATGAGCATAAACGGCTTCCTCTTCAATTATATTGTTAAAAGAGGCTAGGTTTATTGGGGATTTTAGCTTGCATTGTTCAATATACTTGTAGGTACTTAAAAATACTGCTCCAGCTGTCTAGTTTGAGTCAAGAGCCGCGCATTTAGGCCCAAATATTTCATCCACTTTTGGCTTTTCGGCTATACTTAAGTAGCCAATTGTACCCTAAAGTATCCACCATGGCCTTAAAAAAGAGAGACTGTGTGCAAAGGAAGCCATTTGTGCACATAACTCGCTCAAACAAATGTTAGATCCACAAGGTAAAAGAGCCTTTTGACGTTACATACTTTGTGTGAATGTGTAAGTATTATGTTCGCACTACGGAGGAGTGTTTTGTCTCATTCAACAAGGGGCTAAACCTAGGTAAGTAATTTATATACATATATTATTTCTTTATTAGGTCTAGCTCTTGCTTCAATTGGACAAGACTTTTGAAATACTCCTCCGTATACCAGCCACACTTCGTCCATAAATGGCCATCTCTAATATTAACTATAACCCAGAAAAGCGGACACTCATTCCAGTCGGCCTTTTATGTACTCCGTACTACGCCTTAAATACAGTAGAGGCCGAAATGAGTGTCCACATTTTGTATGTATAGAAAATTTCCAGGCACAGACCATACCTCTGGTTTCTGTAGTCGATACTTCTCTAAACACGGCCTAACCGTGCTTTATTAATGTTTACCTAACATATATAAGAACAATTTCGCTATTGTTATACAGAGGGGAACGGCAAGAAACTGCCGAAAGTCGCTCTAGGCTCTTTAGTAATAGAAAAACCTTTAGATCCACAAGTGCTGTATTTTAAAGTTGCTGCCCCTGACTTTTAAGAATAAGAAGGATCAAAATCTCAATTTTTAGCATTAAAAAGCCATAAATGGCTTTTATTAGGCTGATGTTAGAGAACAACCTGCCAAGCTTTGTTGTGTAGTAGTGGCTACAGCAGGCAGCAAGCAGTCTGGTCTGTGCCCAGAGAGTTTCTAAATACGTAAAAGGCGGACACTGGTTTTGGCCGCCACTGTATAATGTACATAATTGGATTTCCGGCTTCCACCAGTTGACACTTTTGGCTCTTTCACGGTAAATTAGGCGTCATCACAGTATAAAACTTAACGAATTCCTTAGTGTTTTGGTCTTCAGCATCAGCCATGTTTTCAATATTAGTTCTCTTATATGCTAATCTTGCAGTCGGGTCCACATCTTGTTCTTCAATGCCAACACGTCTCAATACGACCACTACACAGCCAACTTCAATAATTACTGCAGTGCAGTCTACGTCTGCAAGTGCGGTGTCGTCATCACCCTCAGACACAGCAACCCAATTGCCACATCACAACGATGGCCGCGCTCATTGTTTCGAGGATCAAGAGCTGCCGATCGAGGAGATAAAAGCTAACCAGTTTACTAAGGACTTTTGCTCTGGCTGGCGTACGAAGCTTTCGATAATTAGTGATAGTCTTGTGAGAATATATGATCCCAGAAATGAATCTTACATGTACATGTACTCCATTAGTTGGGGTAACTGTACAGACCCTCAGCCCGAAATAAACTTCAAGAAATGCGAGAGTCTTATGTCTCAGAACATCAAACATTGTAAGCAGTCATATGAAGGGCATAGCCTAGGTTAACCATTGAGCAATATAGGTCCAATGAGAGGAGGTTACATATATGATGGCTGTATTAGTTACGGCCTCCAAGCCGTGACTTACGGCTCGTAAACAACACAGAATCTTGAAGCAAGGTAAATGAATTGAATGCATTGTGGTTTCATTGTGAGTTTGGTATTAATATAAGGCATGAATCCACGGCAGGATCTGTCACGCAACAAAATCCTCTATCGACCAGAAGGAACGCATCTCCAGTCATTGATCGGATCCGTAAGTCAACAGCGCTCGTTTTATGACTCCCAAGGACCCAGGCTGGTAGAATCACGAAGCATATCCATGTTGTTAGCTATTTTCAGTGTAGTTAAGCAGCAGCTTTGCTCACCTGGCTTTATATCAGCAGGAGTGTCTAGTTCAATCATTTCCTGGCCACTTATGTGTTTTCATACTGCTGGTCGGCGATTAATATTTGGGTATATTCAAAACACTAACCCGTTATGGTATTGAACATAAAACAATAATTTGGGAACACATAGATCACTATGAAATTATTAAACTGACGCCTGTTGCTATGCATCTTCAGTTGGGTCTGTAAAGCGACTGTGTGAATACATGAGGAACAACTATGTGGGGAACCAACGGGAGGCCGCAGACGAAAGGTCCAACCAAGGTGGGCAACTATTCCACGTCTACTATCCACGCTATCCACACGTGGAAATGAATAGCCCGTTACGGATGTGGTCTAGTTACAGGTAGCACGGATTAGCGTGTAGTGGGTTGCTGGTAACTACAGTATATTACTGTCGGATACAAGACTGTGCAGGAGTGAGGTGTCCAAGGAACAACATAGTAAGGCAACTTCACAGTCTGAGTTCACTATCGTATGTATCTGCGCTATCAGAGTATCCCTTCAACATCAAGTGATGCGGTTAACTAGTTTGTGAAAGCAAGACAGATAATCATGCATCAGAGCACCGTACTCAAATCGGAGAGCGGCCCATGATGGAGGAGTTTGACAATATTCCCCGAAATGTTACGACCGCCGAAGCAGGCTGACTACCTCAACATATCCGTTGACTCATGTTGCATTGACTGGTGTCCATCCATCATTATTCCGAATCGTGATATCGGCCCCCTTCTCAACAAGCAGCTTGACTACCTCGATATATCCGTTGCTTGATGCTGCATAGACTGGTGTTCACCCGGCTTTGCTCGGAATCATAATATCGACCCCATTCTCAATCAGTAGTTTCACTACCTCTACATGTCCCTTACTCGATGCGGCATAGACCGATGTCCATTCATCCTTATTCTGAATTGTAATGTCGGCCCCATTCTCAACAAGTAGCTTGACTCCTTCGACACTGCACAGCCATCGAGAGCTCTTGGACTCCCTGAGGATCGGGCGCAGCTTAATAATCCCAAGGTACTACAGGAGCACCTGGCTAGTCTTAGCCGTAGCAACGGGTTGAGAGCCAAGACGGGTACCAAATACAGCGAGGTGGTCGAGACGTGCTTAACTTGTCTGGACGAGGGCAACTTTGATTTTGGTGACGAACGAGAATTCCAGGATGAGGACGGGGCAGCGGTGGGTGTGAGGTACATTGAAAAGGTTCTGGGCATTCTACATGGCATTTCTCTGTAAGTACCTGTGGGGGCAAGACCTTGCCATGGAATGTCATAGGCAGTCCCACACTAAATCTGCCTGCAAATTAATCCTGCAAGAATTAGGGAAGATGAGGTTGGCAAAGAATGAGGCTTGAATAGGAATAAGAATCGCACTATTATACGTACACAGTATTTTACTGTTGTACATATCGCAGGTGTTGGATACATAGTACGTTGTTGGAAAAGTCTACTAGTTGGATTACAGAAATACGAGGTACCATAAATTGGCTAGCTGAAGAACTACAGTAGAGATCTGCATTTTGTACGTATAGAAAGTTTTTAGGCACAGACCATGCCTCTGATGTCCGTAGCCAGTATTTCTGTCAACACAGCCCATCAACATATCACGACAGTGGGGAGATCTCAGCACCCGTGAATTCCATTACTGATTGACCCTCCTTCTATGATTCCTTTTCTGCCTTATTTATCAACAAAGAAGGCCGCGTAAACTGCGTTTCGAAATACCTCAGCCGTATCAGCCGTAGCGGCAAAGCTGACTTTTCTTGCTTCTGTGATTCTTCCCGTCACCAAAGGTCACACCAACGGGCAATCTCTTGCAGTCGTGATTAATTACGGAGCACAGTAGCGGCCGAAACCAAACTCTCTGAGCACAGACCAGGTTATTTTCTAACAAGAGCCATTTATTGCTCTTTAATGTTATAAATTGGGATTTTGATCCTTTTTACACCTAAAAGTCAGAAACAGCAACATTAAAACAGAGTACTTATGGATTTAAGGTTTTGGCTATTAGAGCGACTTTCGGCTGTTTCGTGCCGTTCCCTTCTATGGAAACCCCAAAATTGTTATTATGTAATATTAGGTACATAAACTGACTCCCGTAGGAATCATTTTTGCCTCACTTTGAAGCATTAACGCTGAAAACCGTTAGTGGCTATCCACATCTGTAAATTAGCGGGGACTCTTGAAATGGTGATGAGCCATTTTACTCATTCTACGGAGTAATGGCTGGTGCAACGGCCTTTTGTACCTAATAGCGACACGGAAATACGTAAGTTTTGAGAAAAGAGGGGGTACTGTAATTGTGTGCCTTCGGACTATGGATGATAAAGGGAGAGTGGGAGATGAGGCTGGGACGGGAACCGGACATTTTTACGAGATAATATCTCTCTACTTTGTCATGAACATCAAGTTCCGGGCCTGTTTAGTCAAGGAATCAACGTGGGGCTGGATTGTGGATTTCTCTTTGTCACAAAAACCCACAGACAAGAAAAAAGTATTAATGCCAAGAATCAAGAAATGGACTATTAGGTAAGGGCGCGTAGCAGTTTGCAAGAAGGAATTCGACAGGGGGCAGCAGGCCACAATTGGACGTCAAGCTTTTCGTCCAACAACCATCTGTAGTGGATTTTACACCCTGGTCCGCTGGTCACTAGCTAACAGGCCCCGGACGAGGAATTAGAACTTGCCAACGTTCCATGGCAACTTATTGACAATGGCACAAATACAATTAGCAATCGAAAAAATAGAAAGGTTTCCAGTTTACGAATCTCCACACGGCATCGTTTTTGGACGTCGTCGCGTGCCTTTGGAAGTTGAAATCAACTGCTCAGGGAGCAATACAGTAGCGGCCGAAACCAGTGTCCGCCATTTGCGTATTTAGAAACTCTCTGGGCACGGACCAGACTGCTGCCTGCTATAGCCACTACTATACAACAAAGTTTGGCAGGTTGTTCTCTAACGTTGGCTTAACAAAAGCCATTTATGGCTTTTTAATGCTAAAAATTGATATTTTGATCCTCCTTATTCTTAAAAGTTGGGAACAGTAACTTAAAAACAAAGCACTTCTGGATCTAAAGGTTTTTCTATTAATAAAGAGCCTAGAGCGACTTTCGGCAGTTTCTTGCCGTTCCCCTCTGTATAACAATGGCCAAATTGTTCCTATGTAATGTTAGGTAAACATTAACAAAGCACGGTTAGGCTGTATTCATAGAAGTATCGACTATAGAAACTAGAGGTATGGTCTGTGCCTGGAAATTTCCTATACATACAAAATGCAGACACTCATTTCGGCCTCTGCTGTATGATGTTCCAGACGGGGAGATTGCTCCGGACGTGAACAGTCTGGTTAGTGCTCCGTACCACCACTGGACATGTGCTCCATTCACTATGGCTGATGGCAGCGGCAGATAGCAGACGAGTTGTCTGGGATGACAATTCAACAGTCCGAGCGACAAAGCTACCGAGCTACCCTCGTCACGCAGGGAGGCTGCTGAGACGAAGCGCGCGGCGACGGCCACAGCAATCGCCACAGCGACCTTCAGGGCGAGAAATCATCGTTGGACAGCGGGAACGAATCTGATGCTGCCACTACCACCGGACGCCCATCTCAAGTCCTATGGTCGAGGCCAAAGCCAAGGCGGCGCCACTGCCAGGGTCCAATGATGCACAAGAGCCAAGCAGTAGTAGCCAAGAAGAGTTTGGTCCGATCAGCCTCTCGCAAGGCTTCGCTCAGCCATCCCAAATTTGGAATGCCATGGTAGACAGCGATGGACAGGTTGATGACGATAGGATGTCTTGGGAGCATTTCAATGCCAGCTTCGCCACAGATGTGGTAGAGAATAGCATACCTAGCAGCCAGTACTCGGGGGTAAGAAGTTAGCGCCATGGAATTTGCAAGATTTCCAGCGCAGAAGGTCATGCCATTCATCACAGTTCCTACCATAGTCTGGCGAAGAGCTGCGCGAGAGGCCCTCGAAGCTTGGAGGATGTTCGATGGTCCATCACCGCGACCGGTGTTGGCAGTACCGCCAGTGCCACCAGGGTCATTTGTTTTATCAAAAGATCCTCGACTGAGGGCTTTTGTGAAAGCTTCAACTACTAGAAGAAGGTGCGTGTAGTGGCGCACTTTTGTGTGTTATATGCGCAGATGTCCTTTGTACTTCTCCTAATACTGAGATTTGTATATGGATTGTGTGCAATGGTAGGGAGCATAGGTGTAGCGCCACGACCGCCTGGGTGAATGAAGAGAGAATGGGAACACTGGATAACCTCATATTAATCACCAGTGCGAAAATGTTAGGACTGCCTAAAGATCCCTTTGTTCTGTCAAATACTGGACTCTTGTTATACTCCACTGTCTCCTCCTGTATTAACGTTTCGCAATAGCATCTTGACGCTTGGGTATGACTCTGTCTAGTATTTGGAGTGGAGGCCAACAGCTTTGGGCTCCATCCCATGGTGACCTTCTCTACCAATAGGCACATATGAATCGCTACAATGGATTCAGTCATGAGGTTGGTGAAATTGAACTGCAGCAAAATCCGAACGCTATCTACCCTCGACATCTGCTACTCCGCTCGCGTCAGGCTGATGTCTCTTCCTTCCGCTCTTCTAGCTGAGCTGCTCCACCCGATTATTATCCCGTTTGTTAGGCAAGGGATACACATAGAGAGACACGCACTGTGCTACAAGTACCCAATAGGTGTCGGCTGAAGCCTTTACTGTGGGATGAACGTTCGTACGGACTAGGTGAATTAGGCGGTTGCTCCTGTGGTCTTGATGACACTGGTGGGCTCAAACTACAGCAGCATAAAGAGATGTTTTCCATGACTGAGGTATATACCAACTAATATTCTGGGTCGTTGCCGTTTATTCTCAAGGCGCATGAAAGCGTTGAAAAGGCATAAAAAGGCAATCACGATTGGTGTATATATCACAAACGGCTTTACTTGGAGTTGTGCACTGACGAGGCGAGATTGTGCCTTCATTAAGCTTTCGACATCACAAGATTCGTCCTACGTAGGTGCACATCAGTCGGCGTTATAATCCCTGCTCTGTCGGACGTAAAATATCACAGCTGACGCACAGGACCGAACAGATGTTGCGACCTGGTCGCATCATGTTCCGAAGTTAGGCAGCGGAAGGTGAACGGCCGATGCGGATTGGCAGAATGGTTATCGGTGCAATTTTGACTGACAGGAACCAACAACACCCAGCCCCCTAAAGTTGCACCGGATGACGCTGGGAATTGAGCGATTTGTTGGCTCTTAATCCGGTGGTACGACCGAGCCCATCCGTCAGCAACATTTCGTTGCTGCGCCACCGGACTTCCGTGTGGAAGTTTGCTTTGAAGGCGTTTTCGTATCCTGAAAAAGCAAAGTGAACGCATTCGCAGCCGCCTGGTCAAAACACTATGTCGTCAGCTTATGGTTGTTGAGGACAAATCTATTCAGGATGATGACAGCGTTTACTTTTGCTACTTTGACGCAGAAACACGACGTGAACAAATGGCTGGTTGCGCAGCTGTTATACACACTAAACGGCGCAATGGCATGCTTTTGCTTATATCTGTGACAAATCGCCCGACTGTTGGTTGTGTGTCTAGAGCAAGGAAAGGTGACCGGCTAACATTCCGAGCGTCGGGCGTACAAAGAAAACCGACCTGCAGGGATTGTAGCCAACAACGTAAAGCAAAAGGACCCTGAACACTGTACTCGAAATTCATTTCCCAACCCGCTCAAACAGGGATCCAGTCACAACAAGGCCCGGCCCAACCGGACCGTTTCCTAAACAACGTTGTAGTGGTTCAAACATTCCCTTTCAATCCTGTGTAGACCAATAATCCGCATGTACCTCATGGTCGTGTTTCTCAAATCTACCCACGTTGAACTGCTGTCTAATTCAATGCAGTAGCAAATTGTTCAGATATGGCCTTGTGCATTCGGACTTGGTGTATGAAGATTTCAGGTTATTACACCCCTCTCTGTCTAGACTACGTCCATGCACAATTTGGTGATTGATCACACATTCGGTGGACCAACATATTGTTGTTGGTTGTGCTTGGGAAGAAGGCCTAAGGATTTCTAGCTTAACCATACCGTCGGTTTTTGGTTCAACACATATAAGAGAGAACAATTGTTCTTCGGCGTGCAACCACCATTGCTCTATTTCATTAAGCGAGTCACCGAGACTTTTTGTACAACTGAAATGCTCCAACACTCACAAGCGACAAAGCGGTTCGCAGGGCAGCTGCCCCAGATGCCATCGCCTCCAGTCGTTCCGGGCAGGCGCCGGAACGCTACTCTTGTTTCACGCCAGCCAGTGCTAGGCGCTGCTTATACTCATGCTGCAGCGCGCTTAGCGCCAAGCCAGTTTGTGCATGTGGAGGGCTCAATGTTTGTGCGACCATCCACTCTATCTGTCTGGTTATGCTAACAAAAATTAAGGCCAATGAACAGCAGTCATGTGATCAATGACCAAGACGGCGTGTCAGTCATCACCGGGATCACCGAGATGCTAAGCATTCCGTGACTAATCGATTCTCATATATAGCATTTTAGAACCAAATGAAGTCGTGCCTGAGATGTGAGTGAACCGGTCCAGTGACGTGCACCCTTCAGCTAACGCATTGGTGTTGAAGGATCAATCATCTTCAAGAGATGTTTGTGTTTGCCCCGGCATTGCGAATCCTGCTGACTTAGAGAGACAGGATCACCGATCTCAAGCGTGAGGTTACTGGACTCAGACTTGATGTCAATGATCTCAAACGTGAGTTCCTAGAGGTACAAATGGTATGGAGATTTACAGATGCGGCCGACCCGGCTGTCGGCAATCCTGCGGCCACCTATCAACCTATCTAGAGGCATATAGATAAAGAAGGAAGGTGTCGGATAATATCGGTCTTCATGGTGGAGATTGGATATGCAGGAAGGTTAGCCTCACCGGAGGAGCTGAACCGAGATGAAACGGAACACATTCTCTTGATATATAACAGAGCTGGAGGGGCAACCAAATAGGAAGAAGAGGGGATGTGGTTAATTGAGTGGAATTCATGTCCTCTTTCTTCGTGATGTGTTCAAGCTGACTACGTAACTGTGTTTTCCAACAGGAGAATGACCCTAGAATTATTTGATAGTGTCTCGTTCCAGCCCGCCGTCTTCAGCCACACTGGGCAGGAATCTTTTATTCTACTCAATAGCGGCGTATTTGGGTGGGGATGTGTTTGGCCGAGAAATAACCGATTCATTTACCATTGACAGAATGGCCCTTGACACGTGAGCTGAGTTTGCGCGTCATCCCAAGACCTTTTAACGCCTCGTCAACAGCCCTGTTTATTCCTCATTTCGTGCCTGGCAAACGAACGCAAACAATGTCAATGCACAGAGCCATACTCTGACATGCTTGATTGTCGGATGCCGTATTGCTTATATTGATGTCAGTCTCAATGGGATGTTGTATGAAGCCAGCCGATCCCGGCGACACCATTCAACCAGCAACGGAACGTTGGGAGCTAGTAGTCTCTGTGCCACCCTACGTCCCAGATACCGACCCCTGTACGACAGAAGAGCTCTGGAGCCAAGTCATATCTGTTGCCGCAATGGCTAATCGCGGCCCTGCGCCAAAGAGCTGTGGCCGTCGACCTGGAGGAGTCGCAAGCAGGACTGGCTCCGACGCTGGCAAATACAGCCCCTCCGTATCTACTCAAAGCTTGTTTGACCCCTCAGAGTCGCATGTTACTCCCCAAAGCACCGTGACGAATGCTACACGGACCGTGTCACCTCGTAGCTCTAGGTTCATCAAGCTCGTTCTTTAACCCCGAGGAATCTCCATCAACGATACTAACTCGATTGTGCCGAGCGCGTTCTCTCACTTCGGCACCACGGAGCCAGAGGACGGCGAAACGATTGATTATAAAGTGATTGCGGGGCTGGGCGGCGCCAACATCTGGGTCACTCTCGATGACGATTCCATCAAGGTTATCGTGAACGAATACAGGGCGATGAGGGGACTAACTTTGTGCGAGGAAGAGTTTGCAACCTTCGCCAAAGAGAAGTTCCTTCATGGCGAACTAAAATCACAAATTGTATCGGAAGACCGGCAGTGGCGCGCAGAGCGCATGCTGCAACTTGTGTGCCCGCCAAAGGAAAGCGCTCACTGGTGTATCCCTCCCCTCCTCGATGGAACCCTAGCCCAAGAGATGGATTAGACATGGGATGTCCGACCGGACTGCGGCCATTGGCTATCCCTCAAAGGATTCAACCCTAAGTATCGCTTTCATATTCAGAACTGCACCTTCGTCCGCGATTGGATTACCTGCCCTTATTCCACTACCGAATTTAAACGAGATGGTGAGTCTGAGGACGTTGCTGTGCGGCAGGTTCTTTGGCCCTATTCAACCGATACTCTCTGTATGCTGCAGCGCGGAAAGCCAATGCCAAACTGACCAATGACATATCGAATATCCGCCATTACACTCTGACTTTCGTTGGGCATAAGTTCGTCTTTTGGGTCCTTTAACCTACCTATAATGATGTTGGGGAGTGGATTGGTTGTGAGATAAAGAGACTTTTCGGAGCGGATTGCGCAGATGAGTATGCTGTCCGAGAGCTGGCGAATTGGATCAATGAGATTCACAGATGGGGATTATCGCAACATGGACCGAGTTGTGAACGAGATATCAAAGACGTCCTGAATTCTTGCAGTGTGCGAACCTCGAATATTTATAAAAAAACTCGGCGATAATTTCCATGCAGAGCCTTAATCGAATAGATAGGAGAGCTGGGGTACATGGAGGGCTTTTCTGATGTGCTTAGAGAGCATCTAGTATGATCAAGTACGTACCAACACACAATTTCTTCACGCATGCTCTTTAGCTTTCTGGAGGGAAACCTAATCCCCATCATCCAAGCCGCTATTCTGGGTAGCATTCTTACCATTACTGCTGTGCCTTGAACTGTGTTTTACCTCGGCGGATTACACTACGTTAGCCAAAATTTCCATGTCATTTTCTCCGAGGTTGGCAAGTTCCGCATACTCCATGAGAGCTTTACGGAGAGGAAGCTCCAAGATGACGTTTGCACGTTGGCCAGGCAACCTCAATCTTTACACCTGGTTCCAGGCGAGCAACCAACACAGCATCTTTGACAAAGTCATCGAATGTAATGAGCACCACGATGCTGATCGTGAAGCATACCTGTTACAACATGGCTACTATTGATGAGGCCTGGGGTAAATTATTTTAGTTTATGACTTTGTTACACTGTCATACCCTACGTTGTTCGCCAACGACCACGTGTATTTTTTACGAACAGACGGAGTCATCAATGTCGCCCTCTTCCGCTGCCTCGCTCCATCCATCCAAACAGTCCTATTTAATGGTTCATTGATCGTCATCATCAGCTGGGTCATAGGCATGTCCATGGATCTGAATTTCGAGATCTTCATGGCTGCCTTACTTGTCCTCGATTCTAGTGGTTGGGAGCTTCCTTTGAGCAAAAACCAAGGGTGTAAGGAAATGATTTCCGAGGTTCGTAGTACCATATTATCTCACAAGATTGACACCGTCGCCAAGTAGAAGTGTATCATCTCCACACCAAGCTTAAGCGCTTGTTTCTTCGTGGCGCGGGGCTGTTGGGCGCCGTCGTCATCGGTGCCTGAATCCTCAGGGGTTGGGATACCCTCCAAGGTGTAGTGTTGGGCGGCCGTGAAGGTATGCATTTATATACATTGTCATTTCTGGGCAGCCGGAACTAGCCCAAAATTACCCCATAAACCCTGGCCTATTTTGGATTTTTACACGCAAGGTCACAGAGAGGAAGTAACCTGAAGGTCTTCAAAAGTAAATATCTAGGGGCAGCAGCAAACCTCGTGAATTGTAGACAGTGCCAAGGCTAACGCAAAATACAAATCATATTCTCCTTCGGTACTTATTCTTGAAATGAACTACATATCAAGTCATATGCGTATCACTAATATGCCTTGGCGCCACAGATGGTGATATTAAATTCCTGAAAGTCGAGCTTGCATTTTCAATTGTAAGAGAGAATGAGATAGAGTAAACGTTAGTGAATTCATCTCTCCATACGAAGTACAGGCCGGACAATTGCTCGCCACTGTGGTATGTGTAGGTAGCATAGCTCTCCAATCAACACGTATGTATCACTACCCAAGCTCTAAAATCTAAAGGGTTCTTGTCAGATGTTTAGGAGTGGCGACTCACGAAAGCAGGACGGCAGGAACACATCAGCCAATTCAGCATCATAATACGCCACTCCCATGCGTCTGACAAGAGGTTATAATAATAAAAGATGTATGGGGTATAAATTAATCTAGTCCCCTTTAACCCTCCGTCGCAAAGTGATAATAGAAAAAGAAGAAGTCCAGGCTTACACTAAAGACTAGGTGGTTACTTCTCTGACTTATTCTTGTGGTTATCGAAATTTTTATTGGAGCCCTTCTCGACCAGCAGCTTGACGACGGCCTCGCGCCCCCCAGAGGCGGCCCGCCATAGCGGCGTCTGACCGTCGTTATC
>JAOALB010000327.1:0-17680 GCA_025331125.1 Mycogone perniciosa
TCGTGATAAATAAGGGTCAGATCTACTAGAAGATGTCGAGCTGATTGAATCCAATGAAGAAAATTGAAAGGAGACACACCCGCGAAGACCATAACAGCCAGGAAACGTGTATATTAGCTAAGGTGAAGCAATATTATACTTGGTGGTTTCTCGCAAATGTTACTGCAAGGGCTCGTTTTTAATAATTCCTGCCAAAGAGGAGGGGGCAAGTCTGTCCACGGATCCCAGATATATTAACAACAGCTACCTCTTTGTTCCAGTAGAAGTCGACCCAGCAGTGGTCTTGCCAGACCCTAAGGAGCCACCACCAGAGCCAGTAGTTTAGGTCACACTATGTTGTCTACGATCCATTGCTGATTACGCGCGTGCAGCAAATCTGCTAGATGGCATATCTCTGCCAGACTTGGCCTATATGTTTAGTATTATGAGCAGGGGATTTATTACCATCAGTGAACTTGATCACAACTGGGATCTCTGTATTTGAGACGCATCGGTCTTCGTCATTTCATGCTTCAGTATCTCGATGCTTATGTTATGTTTGCCTTACAAGACGGCTGATGGAAAAGATACAATATCGCTGAGATGGATGGAATGGGTCGTGTATAGGAATAGGAGTCATTTAGGGGCCGTCGCCACCACGTAAGCTATGTGGATCACCCCATCAAGACGCGGGAGGCCGACTGTGGATAAAGCGGGCACCAATTGCCTTCTGCCGTAGTAGCAAGCCCATCGATATCACATGAAAGACTGACATTATACTGAAGTAGCCTCTTCGAGTGAGATGGACCGCCTCAGTTGCCACTGTATGAGTCATATCGTAACACCACTGCACTGTCATGATAGAAAACGGAGGTAATGGAAGATCCCATTAATCAAAGAAAATGCTCTATTTTCTAGATCTCCGACGAAAAACATCACGTCTAACCAAAGCGGTGACAGGGCAAGCAAACATCTATATGGTTAGTCTCCATGCCAGTTGTAGATTTATCACTTCACGTGAATATACACAGAATTGTTGATTAGACAGAACACTTATTTGAGTCGCGAAGGCACCCTATATCTATAACCAGAATCTGATAATCTGATAATGGGTCTAGAGTGCATTGTTTGTTACGAGGTCAAGGGCGATATTTACTTCCCCAGGTCCCCCATCACCCAGCAATGCACCCATTCACCGACTACATGTCTGCAGTGTATCAAAGTTGCACTCAGATCTGAGCTCTCTACTAAGCCTTGGGAAGAAATTGGATGTCCAGAGTGCGGCGCAGTGCTCAAGTATGAAGACATCCAGCGCTATGCTGACACTGAGACACGAGGGAAATACGAAGACCTAGTGGCTCAACATGCTATCCAGCAGAACCCTGACTTCATATGGGTATACCCTCCCCTTAACTCTCCACCCTGGCTTTTACTACCCACCGCTTACCTTTTTCTTGATGAATATCCAGTGCTCTTCTGGCTGTGGCTCTGGCCAGATTCATGAAGGTGGAAGCAACCAACCGATCGTGAAGTGCAGCTTATGTGGCAACTTGACGTGTTTTCTCCACAACGTGGCCTGGCACAAAGGCTTAACATGTGAGGAGTACGATAGAATGCAAGTTGACCCGGAGACATTCTCCTCGCGTATTCAGCGCGAGAGCCGGGCGGCTGAGCAGGAGGCCGAGGTGCGTCGCAAAGAGGAGAACAATGCTAGTAAAGAGAAGATTCGAAGGACAACAAAGTGTTGTCCCAGATGTCAAGTGCGGATTGAGAAAAACGGAGGATGGTTAGTTACATGTTTTCTGTCCTGGCTCTGACCATGTCGCTAACATACTGCCAGCTCGCAAATGACTTGTAAGATTCACGGCTTTCCTTTCCTTCCTCTCTTCCTTCCGCTCTTCATCCCTCATTCCCTCTCTCCCTCTCAAGCCACAGACTCATAAGAACATAATATTACGTGGTGAGCCATATTCTTGAACTAACTTGACCCTTTTACCCATATTGTTTTAAATAGGTTCTCGCTGCAGTCACCAGTTCTGTTGGAGCAGCGCCGTATGGAAACCCTGGCATTCTCGTTAGAGGGATTGGTCGCTCCTCGCTTTTCATCATCACTAGTGACAGGCCATGGTATACTTTCAATCTTACGTCTGTTTAAAGTGCAAGTACTAATATACAACCTAAAACACAGGCTTTAGATGTTTGCACCAATTCTGCTGGGAGTGCCTAGCAAACTACAAGACTATTGTGATGACTGACAATAGTGCTCACAACGAAGAATGCCAGTTCCACACAAGCAATTTGCCCTAATATAGCAGCGAACGAAAAAACGAAGTTTGTAGCTAGAGCATGCGGTTTGGGTTTTAATATGAAACGATATGATGCAATGAACTGACTGACTGCTCTTGTAGCTCCGATGCCCTCGTTCTAGCTCATTGAGTAGTGTATTGTAGCACTGTATACATATCCGAGGCCACTCACAGCAAGAATGCAATTGTAATAGCAAGATGCAAGGCTCAAATCCAAGGCTCAGATGAGCACGATACCAACGATTTAGATCGCCACGTGTCCTTGGAGGTGCGACATATGGGTTTTGCGGGGCAACTTGGCGACGTTGTTCCCCGGCTATACATCAAGCGTTGCCTTCAGGGATACTCAATGAGGGATGTTGTTTATTTCCATGGCCGCCTATGTTGGAAGCCTTTGCTCCCTAATCTCATAGTTCCTGGACATCATTGTTCCAGACCAATTCTAGTACAAGGCGCGCTCCAGATAGTTGGCGCAAGTACACTATCACTACGATACTTAATATATAAATATCTATAATTATACAGTATTCGCAAACCTCATAAATCCTTCCTATGACGTCCACCCGCTCCACTGGCAGGAACAGGAAGGCCAAGCTTGTCAATAGCGTCCAATATGATATCCCCGCAATCGATCTTCCAGAGACCCAGGCCAGCAGTAGCACTGGTGTACACCCGCTAAGGCAATATGAAACCTGGGGTGTAATAGTCACATGATGCTGGAGGAGGCGTACTGATGACAGCGTCACTCCAAATATTCTAGGGGCTGAGACGCTATGTACCTCAACATCCGCTGCTCCGCCCGTGTCAGTTGATGGCTCCCTTCAGTTGTTTGAGCTCTGAGCTGCTCCAACAGGTTATTATTGGCCACTCTGCATTGTCTTACCGGCTGTGACTGTAACTCGCATGAAAAAGAAAGATCAAGCAGGCACCAACTTTCCGAATCACAGCCTCATAATGAATGCCTTTACAACCACTTTTACGCGCCCCCAATAAGGCACTTAAGGTCTTAGCAATAAAAAGAGGCACTTTAAGAATACTTTAATGGATAAATGATTGGCTATATTTCTGCCTTTATGCTTGCACTTGGACTGTTCAAAAATGATCAGTTATATCTATCACAGCTAAATTAATACAGAAAAGCAGTAAAGGGCAATACTCCGTAATGTGTAGATGATATCAATAAAGTTGACCTTATTACGAAGTACATTCTGATATTTTTAATTGTGTTTTTGTGGGAAAATAGCTTCCACTGATTTTACATTTATAGTGAAGTGCACTAATGCATGAATTCGGGTTAAGTGAGTCTGTAGAACTGGTTTGTACTCATGATTTTATTTCTAGGGAATACGGTAGTTGTGACGGTTTACTTGTATTTGTTGACAAATAGTTGTGGGGTTTTTATGACAAAGAGAAACCCAAAGTCTAGCTAATTGTCGGATCCCCTCGAATACTGTCATACAACTGTGATCAATTGGGTGGCGGACGACGAGAACAAAGATAGTTCTGGGATCAAGCAATTGAATAAGCTTGATTTCGAAAAGAGCGAAAATAGCTGCTGCTCAAATAAACAGATATCAGCGACGATAACATCATTAGAGCCGATATACGAGGCAACGAAAGGATAACTAAAATACCAACTGAGACTTATTGCAACAAATACTGCCACCTCTCCTCACTAGTCTCCGTCTAACATCTTAAGAAAATCATCACATTTATTAAGTTCCTTGCATTCTTTATCCGTATCGTAGTACCTATGCAGCTTAGAAACCCAGTAGTGGTGTGGATTAAACTGGCGAACAGCATAATAGTAAAAGTTAGCTTCTTTATAGTTGTTAGCCAAGCACATTTCCAATAGCATCGACAGTGCAGACCTTGTTCCAACAATTCTTCAAGTCCGGTTGTATTAACTAAAGATCGAGCCGAGATACGGCAAACAACTAAAAATTCATGGATCGCAAATGGGTGAACTATACCCCATTTTGCCGTAAGCGAGTTCAGGTCTAGCACGCATGCGTCTGTTAGTAGCATTGCAGTGCTTATCTCGTAGATATAGACAGCAGACCCTATTCGCTCGCGTTGCTCCTGCCCAGTTACAAGCGTGGCCGTAGTCGCTGAAGACAGACAAGAAGCAACTTGGTTGCCGACTCCGCCAGTTAATGTATTCCGCAATAGCCTATTTTAGTTCGGATTCGTCACTAAAGGTACCGTTTGTGTCTGATGCAACAAAATCATAGGTAATTGGATCTTGCCGGGACTGAGAGCCAGAGTGCGTTACCCTCTACACTATCTGTAGAGGGTTCCTGCACTTATAGACATTAAGGTTAAAATTCGCAGTCATTCATATATTTTAACCTAATAAAATGCAAGAGACTCAAGTTCAGCTTTAAGAAGATTAAGTCGAGCAGGCCAAGGTACCTCTGATATAAGCGAAGTATGGGGATAATGCTTGTGACATACGTCATATTCGACAGTGTAGTCGGTAGGCCATAAACCCCTTAAAGTTATCTATTACACGAGAGACGAGTATAACGAACCCCTAGAGAGATGCCTAGATCCTATTGCGCTTCACGTCTATCAGGAATCCCGTTCACACACTCCGCCTGTCAAACCGTTATACCAGGCCAGCAAAAGTGAAGTATACAGCTCAGCAATTGGAGCTGATAGTGCAGGTTATATTGCTATTAATACATAAACTCAATTTAGTGTAACTCGTAATTACAGTTGCAACGCAGATTATTCACTTATTTAGAGATTAAGAAGGTATATAGGAGGCCTAGTAGCTTGCGCCACTATCGCAAGAGTAATCGTACTCCAAAAGTAATTCCAAATACATCCAATCCCAGCCATTTCAGCTGACAGACAACTATTTATCCGCTCAAGCTTTTAACATTGGCCACGTAAAAATACTTAGCTTCTATTAGTCGCTTACTTCAGCTCATACTCTCAGAATATCGATTATGCAATATATCACCTAAAGCCTATTAAATTGCCTCCGTTTAGTTAATTGTGGTTGCAGTGATGCTCGCACTATATTTGCGTATATAAAAAGTGGGACCTTCGCCGCGCTGGTCGCGTTTGCCGTAATAGGTCTGAGTACAATTCTGTCGGGGTCTTGGCCTCAGGCATTTTCCCTGCAACGCGAGAACGCCATGCCAGCTAAACCCACACACCATTATCGCCAGCACGATGACCCACCCCGAGACCCACCCCGAAGACAGTATAGAGCCGATAGATCTATCCACTACGGCGCTTGCCTAGGAGCTGAATTGGTCAGGGGAGCACACTATTGCTCGTAAATATGATCTTGTATACGAAGCAATTAATACTAAGCAGAGGGCCTCCCTCATTTCAGCTGGCCGCAACCATGGCATTTGCCCCAGTTTTATATCATATAGCCGTCAGTCTGAGGTCAGCATTTAAGTAGGGATTACATGCCTTCAGAGCTAAGTCTTCTTTAAGATGCTGAAGTCCTTTAAAAAAACGTATACAGAGTACATTTTTCCCAATTAAAAGAAGCTCGAAAGACTAATCTTTCGTAAATGGGTTCTCTTCTCTAACTTAATGTATGCTAAGCTCTCGATACGCGCACAGCTACAATTTTTAGTACCCCTGCATATTTTAGATCACTGCCTGCATCAAGAGGCTCTAGTCACAGTCCTACATAAACGGCAAGTTTCTATATAAGCCTCCTGCAGATATAGTCTCTGAGTTTCCCAGTCCCCAGTAAGGCGCTACTCATAACGATAAACATAAAGAATCGAAAATGTCATATATATATCACTTGATTGTATGTGATTAATGCAATGTTCCTAATTAGTAGAGTAACCGAATGCCTCATGACCACAACTTTTATGTTCCAAAGTATTCAACCGCGAAAACAGATAATATTAAAGGATATTTACTGTTACATAAACCTTCAATTCTAAGATCTAAGCTTTCCGGTACTCTAGCCTCCAAACAAATACATCATTATTTTATTATTCTACTTCAAAGCAAATATAAGTTCCTTGAATATCTTAAGCTTAGTCCAAGGCAATTATTGCCTGCCATTTGCGATAAGCCAGACCATGTGGGTCCTCCAAGACCTGATCCATACAAGAGGCTTTTCGGCCAGTTCTACGAAGCTTTATTCCTGCTTAGAGAGCTTAGATAGACCTGTAGGAATTATACTCCGTATACCTTTCCCAATAGATCTCAATAAGGACCAGTCATGCTGGTAACAATTCCTGCGAAATCTCGCTTCCATCTGTAACTTCGATAAGGGAGGCCTTTCCTGTCAGTGTCACAACCCGACCCTCTTATGGTCTGTACGTACCACGGATCAACGTAGGACCGAAGGACCAATCCGATGTTCAAAGGAAGCAATCGTCGAAGTACGTATCGGATCACCTGGGTGATCGAGAACGTACCTAGATGATCGAGGACACAGAATCATAGACGACGTAGTTACGTCTTCTGATGATCAAAGAAGTTTCCTTTGTATATATATGACTGGCTTGTCACTCATTTAGTATAGTCACCAGAGCCGCCTGTTCTACAGAATCGTGAGTCAGATTACTCCGTAAAGAGGACACCTATTTCACCCCCAGCCGTACAATGAGTAGAAATATCACCTTCTTTTAGACCTAGTCATCATATGTTCGCGAGCTTCGTGCTGTTGTAGTTTGGTTCAAGGTAAATGACATGCTATTCGTCCCAGGTGACCCACAAGCAATAGGCAATGGCAGTGAGTGTGTTTGTCGTGACTGATCAAGAAATGGCTATATGATCCAAATCGTCGCATACTGACATAGGCGCTTTTCCCGACTTACCGCCGTAATCTTCCAGTCAACACAAACTCTTTTACAAATTTATACGCACAGGCATGTCCACTACAGTGCCTACTATACATAGTACATCGTTTACATCTATTTATAGGCTGGGCTTAGCTTTCAGATCATGTAGCTTCGTGTTAGGCTCTGCACTGTCTACAAGTCACGTGGTTTGCTGGTGGCTCTATGTACCTAGCAGGACGGACTTTGGGACTCCTTTCTGGCCGCGGCTTAGTGGTGTAAAATCCATAATAGGCCAAATCTTTTGGTGTAATTTTAAACCTAGTTTGACTGTCTAGAATTGGCCATGTATATAAATGTATACTATAAGTTTGGATGGTCTGTGCCTAGAAATCCCTAAAGATTGTAAAGAGGATGGCGATTTCGCTACCAACTGACTTTGAAAACACGTTACGTGACAGGTACCTTCGGATTGATTTCTACTATCGCGATCGGTATGTCGTAATGATATGAGAGTATGTCACACTTCCTCGCACTTTTTATCTACCCGATTCAATTACAGATATGCTATTGCTTTACATACATATTCCTATTTTCTCACTTATCCCCATCCTCGCTCCACGTCTCATCAGCTCTAGGAGGTGGGGCAGGGTAGTGCCCTATTGTGAGCCTTTCTCCAGTGCTTAATCCCTCCGTCCTCGATATAACACTGTAGCTCCGTGTATCACTTAAGCCCAATCTCAGATCTGATAATCCGAGATTTGAATCAGTCCGAGAATCGTTTCTCTTTTATCTTGGCAATTTTTCCTTGAGTGTTTGTATCGTATCACGCTGTATCTGCTCGATAATTTCTTTAAGCAATTCTTTACTCTGTTCTTTAGATTCCTCGCCCTGATCCTCGTAAACGTCTAGAAGACGCTATTTCGGGTAGAGGTTTATATGTGTCGACTGGACTCGGAAGTTGTTGTCGGGGCTATTGAAGTAGTAATAGCATAAGCGACAGGAGGGCTTGCTGGTCGCTATGAATATAGAGCCATTCCAGAAGTCTGTGGATTTTGTCTTGCCTTGTTGAACCAGGTATTCATGAAGGTGAATCTCGGAGTGAATCAGAGTTCTCATGCCCCTACTTCGGAGCTGCTCACGGATCTCTTTGTCTAGACCATAGGACTGTAGCTTGGAAATGTCCGATTCGAACTCGGAAGGATCGAGTTTAGGGAAGGCAACGTGGATTACTTCGCTCAAGGCTAATGATTTAGGTACGGGAATGCGCTTCGGATAGGCAGAAATGATGTAGCTGATTTTGATGTTTTTAAATAGGTCAGGCCACGTCGTAGACCCGGTGACTATGATATCGGAAGCCTGACGATAAGAATGGAGCCGACTAAGGTAATGGCGGAGTTGACACTACGAGTATGAAGAGGCCGCATCCGCCTCAACTGCACGACTCTCAGCCATTATGTCGAACGAGCCGGCTTTGCTTACCTGGATGGCCTTCATGAGAGTCTCACAATCTTGCAGGACTTGAATAATTCCAAGATTTTAGCATTGATGAGTGAAAACGGCAGAAAATAGAAATGAAGACAAGAAATATCTCACATTTGCGTTTAGCTTCTTCCGTAGATGCTATATCGCGAAGGAATTTGGCCTTTCCTTTAAGCAAATAGAGCTGTTTGATAACCTCAGAATCTGGAAATGTCAGTTGAGAACAATCTATTGGATAGAAGTCTACCAAAAGCAAAGAGTGGGCCAGCTTTTGATCATACTGACCAGCAGTCTCTCTACGACATTCACAGTCTTGAATGCAATCGTTAAGTGCAGAAAGAAGGGTTTTCAGGTAGAAATCCAGCTTGTCAAAGTTGAACTTAAGGATTCGCTACAAGACTTGCTTTTGCAGCGCTTTCAGATTGAGTTTGTCAGGATTTGTCGCAATAAACTCCAGTAGGCCAGAGAGAAACGCCTTGGTCTCATCCAGGTCAATCTCCTTCCTCAAGTTGGAGGCGAAGAGGTACTCAGGACCCTTGGTCCCCTTCAGACAGACCAAAGAAGTCACAGTGTCGCCGCCCTTTTGAGTATCGCAGACCTGCGCGAGCTTGGAGAGAAACTTCTGAAATTCGGTGAGGGACTTCTCCTTGCTAGTATTACCCGAGGTATATTTTATGTCACCTCTGGTCTTATATGCCTTATTTACAGCTGCCAGAAGGACGCAAAGACAGGAAAGCTGTGTCAGCATCTCCTTGTTTATGCCTACGAGGACGCGGGAGGTGGAGGAGGAATCCATGGTGAAACGAGTACAATAGGCTAGGCAACGTTAGTGTGGCATAGTGGATAGCTCCCAGGAAGGAAAAGCTACTTAGTATATAAAGGGTGAAGTGGTATCCTTCATGAGATGCTGGGATATTCAGCGATATCTGGAGCGAAATCTTGGCGAACGAAACGCTTTTTGAAGTGAGCACGACCACACTGATATAGATATTCCGTCGACCAAGCTTATCGTTTCATTTTCATTGTACACCTATCACGCTGGCGTCAACCTCAGAAGCAAAAAGTCTATTATGTTTGGGAGGCCCACCAACTTTTGGTGGCACCTGCCTACGAAAGTCTCAGAACTTTCTGCACTTTCATGTAACTAGCATATCGGTAGGTTTATCTTATGCGTAAGAGGCATTAATATTAGGCGGCCTTATAGTGTGATTGGCCAAATTTAGAATGGTCAGCCTTAAGACGCGGGCATGACGAAGATATTCGACAATTTTGTAGTCATTAATCTGTGTTCTTCTCGTGATGATGGCTCATGTAATATCCGAAGACAGGTAAGGCGGACTCGAGGCTTTTGTGTATGCACTCTTTGGTAGTATACAATATCGTTGGATGTCGATAGGTGAAGTGCAAGAATAAAATTGCACGTGGAAAAAATGGACGTCATAGCGTTCCCACTCGAGCCTCGGCAGGGCATCTCTATTGACTGATTTGCCAAGGGCTTGGTAATCTATTGTAGAGGCTCGCCAGACCGTAGGGCATTCATTGACTTCCGAACCCTGATCTCAAGACCGTTATTGTCTGTATAGTTGAACCACATCTTCCCCCTCGCTCAGGCTATAAAATTATTGAGCAACTCTAACTAGGCTTCATTGTCTGTTATTGATATCCTAAGTTGTGAATGTAACAAACAGATATGGAGAACTTGCTAGATACAATTGTGTATACCATACAATCAACTCAGACAAACAATCTAATGAATTTGTGGCCGAGCTTGATGGAGATGCCTCGTCTCACGCAGTATCGGTTATAATTCATAGCATGGATTCATCTAGTCAGCCATTAAGATACGGAGACCCTCCATGGTCTGAAGCATACTATGGGGAAGAGTACGCCTATCAAGACTATGTATACGACGATACTAATTTAGCGGGTTCCGTGGAGAGCTTGAACTCGGGAACATATTTCACATATCCTGGGAGCCACGTTGGCACAGTAAATGTGCGACTAGAATATTATATCGCTCTCCATTAGCGTCACGTTGAATACAGTACTTATCACTAAAACTCACTCTCAAAGGTAGTCTTCTCAGGCTACAGCCCTTCCTGGTGGTACCCATAAAGGATCGTAGTCGGGCCCTCAATGATTCCATCGCGCCTCTTGTGCATGTCCCGTCGGCTAAATTGCAGCTTGGTCCGTCCTGACAACGCTATATCCACCTCTGCCAGTTCCTTGTACACTACTGTACTCTGTAGCCTCTTCGCAATACTGTGCGACTGGTTTAACCGGGTTTGCAGTCAAGAGAGATGTGTCGTGTTGAAGAGACGATTGCCTGTATCAGTCATCTTCGTTCCCGTGAATTTATTGTCAGATACACGTAGCGCAATCAACATGACACCGTACTGACCCATCAGTGTTCTCAAGACGTGTCCCTCTGAGACTACTTCCACCTGAACGACCCCCGCTACAACAACTATACGGATCTCAGAATGCAGTCGACGGATGTGCTCGATAAACTGCATGAGCGTCCTCCCGCTGTTGACAACTGAATCAACCAATGCCACGGTATATTGGTGTTCCAAGTGATAGCGCTTTATGTCCGTTGCAGACGTGGCATGGATAAACATGGCCTGCGGGAAAACCTCGTGCACGCCGAAAGCCATCGCCTCGCCGCCTCGCATCAGCGCCACAATCGAGGTTTTTTTCTCGTCCCGAAGTCGGTAGCCACTCGTCTGATGACCTTGCATGTGTCGAATAGGATGCTCCTCGACTCCGATCACTTCTGACAGATATTCGGTGGCCAAGTACTTTCCAACGCTGTGATGGGCCTTCCTGAGCGCCGGGCCAGCCACTGATGCGTCGCGTGTTGGCGACATCAATAATTTTGTTGCGGTTTTCTGAGTGGCATGTAGCATCCTGAAGCTTGAAGGGCCACGCCGTTAGACTATAAATCTGATCAAGTCTGGGTCCGCAAGGCGCACCTATGGCAGATAGGCAGGCAGCGTCTAGGCGTGGTGCCCCATGGCCAGGTAGCACGTACTGTCGTGCTTGGAAGCCCCCATCACCAACGGCGTTCAATAAAGCTGCGTCCATGCTATGACTCCTAGTTGCCTCGTCACCAACAACGACAATTGCTTCATCGGCCTCCTTCAGCATTGGCAGGTCCAAGGGGCTATCTCCGAACGCCCAAACGTACAAGCGATCGACCTGGCGCAGCCGATTCACAATGGCAGCTTTGGCCGGTGCCGTAACCACGAACTTGTCCGAGATCCTTCCTCCGCCCACGACTTTGACCGTCCCAGACAGACCGTCTTTCTCTATGACCTTCTCCCACACTCGGCCAAGGCCACAGGTAACCACTATAGCGCTGATGTGCTCTTCGTCTGCGATCAACCGCAACAATGAGATAAAGTCCTGGTGCATCTTGACTGACGATGCCACAATTTTACAGAGGTCCTCATACTCTTCATCGGTGGCTGCTTCTTCATATAGTAGCGTTGCTTGGCGGAATGCGCACTCAGAGTACCCCAAGGGACCACCTAAGAGCTCCTTCAATGGGGATACATCGCCCATCCATGGCCGAGATTTGGCAAGTGTCTCCCAAAACAAAGCACCAGTATCCTCTGCTGCAAGCGTTTTATCTGCATCCATGACGATTACTGTATGCAGCCGGTCTCGGTTGGGAAGGATCTCGTCTAGTCTCATCTTGATATGAGAGAAATTGGTTTCAGAAGTATCACGTCTGAAATGTTGGATCAGCGTCGAGACCCTGCGGAGCAGAGCAGCTTGCTCAATCAGAAGCAAAACATAATTTCATGATCGCGGCAGAGGCGGCGGAAGCCTGTGATCTCTGCTTGCTGTCACTTTTGTAGATGCTCGATAGATTCAACAGGTCGATCCCGCAGCTTATCGTCTAGACGTTGTTGTGCAATGCTCAAGTCGTTCGGCGTGTATACGGGCTGTCCGACTACCTGACCTTCCGGCCAGAACATGAAATGCCCAGCGACAATTGCGGTACGCCCGCTCTGGGCACTCTCCTTTTGAATCTCATCGATGGCTCGTCCGCGCGAGTCAGCCTTCTCTTGCTCGCTCCGTTCTCGGAAAGCCTCGAAACACCCTAGAACAACGGCAGTAATCTTTTCAGAGCCCTCATGGAACTCGAAGCTGTCGCAATCAAACTCCTGCTGCAACTATTTCTGAAGGAATGACTTACCTAAGCCAGGAATCCCATAGATCCCGACAACGACTAGTTTCTCACTTGATTACATGTCTGGCACAGAGGCGGAGGTGACCACTAGGATTAAGGGCAGGCTCGCCCCTTCCTCATGTGTGCAACTTTCTACTATATCACAAATTCTCGACATTGTGATAGGTAAAAAGTTCCTACCCAGAAGACACGGAGGTATTAGCTCAAAGGTCAATTAACAAATAATTTCCGAATCTCGTTGCAGAGCGGCGGCAGCGTTTTATTAGGGCTTCTTCCCTGCAACACTTAGGCTTCTCCTCGCAGCCCGATCCTTTAGTGACTGCTACGCAGGCGGCCTCCCACACGAGGGTGGTCTACCATTGCCCTCACCGGCCAATCAAAGCAGAAGGAGCCATGTGTATAACGCTCTCATTAGACACATCATGGCGATATGACAAATTGATGAATGTCCAGCCTATCTCGAGTCTACAGCCTGAATCAAGCCTCGCTTCTCTTTCCCTAATCTAGTTGGTGTCGTAATCCTCCGCTCCAACCCACCACTGGAAAAGAGGCCAGATGCGTCTAAGCCGACAGCACACTCTCAGGAACGTCTCTGGATCAATCTGGTGACGGCATGCAACTTCGCAAAGCTTGTGATCCTTTGCGGGATTCACAACCTCACGCACCGAACCCACATGCCGGCATTTGCAGAAGTATGCAGCTGCCCGGCAGAATCCCCATCTCAGAGTGTATTTTGGTACTAGATATGCGTACACCAAGACGTGCGGTGATATAAAGGTAGGTAAATTCCGTAACGGATATGCGTCATGTTGTGCTCTGCTGATGATGTAAAAGACGTCGGCGGTTTCGCTGAGCTTCTGCAATGTTGTCTGTGCTCTGCATCCCTCACATAGCTCTTCTCGTAATCGAGCCCGATACCAAGATTGTGCCTGCTGCGGCAAGCCCAAGAAATGATGCCAACGTTGCAGCATCCTATGAGTCAAAGAGCCAAGGACGACTAGAATACGGTCAGTTCTGCGAACCTTGTAGTGAGACGGTTTGGATAACCTCTATATCTCGGCATTCCTTATTTATTCCCCTCTTTCCGTCTTCTTGAATACTCTGCAGCTACTCCATATGGTTCCGTCCACAATCCTGCGCACGAATAGTAATTCGCAGTCTTGATGATTTCACGTATCTTTCCTCAATACCCGCTCGCCCATGGCCAGTAAGTCTGCTTGCTAAGCAACTAATATGGACGGGTTCGACCTTCAACCACCGTCTCTTCGTCTCCCGCGTGTTGATGGTTTTGTTTTCTTTTGGCTGAGGCCCCTACTCGTCGGTTGATTAGCCAGGGATGCTCAAGACTTCCACACCACAAATTGAGCAGTGGTTTCGGCACCCGATTTGGGCCCCTTGATCATGGACTGCTACTGAGGGAGCTCGCTTGTTCTAATAGTCGAGTCTTTACCTTCAAGGTGTTTTGGAGTCACGCACACGATCATGTGTCTTTGATTACCGGGCACCCTGCGCTGTCTGCCCAATGCTTACTCCTACGGAGTACAGGACTTGAATTACGCTTCCAGCAGCAGCAAAACTTCAGGCGATGCGCTCATCGTGACTCATCAATAGAACAGCACCCCTTGGATCTTGTGGAATGAAATTGCTTAATGTATTTTTTTCTGGGTCTAAATCGCGCTCCAGGGTATGGCCGACACCAAATAGTCCCCCGGATGCAGGCCTCCCGCAGATATAGTCTCCGGGTTTCCCGGTCTCCCATGAGCCGTTACTAAAGACGATCAATATGGAGAACAGAATGTGTCATATGTATGTCACTTGATGGTCTGTTCATTAATACAATATTCCTGATTGGGGGAGGCAACCGAATGCCCGATGACCACAGCTTCTGTATTCCGAAGTGTTCGACCTGGAATACAAATAGCATTGGAGGAAATCCACTGCTATATAAACCTCCAATTCGATGAGCAAAGCTTTCCGAATTGTGACACCAAAACAAACGTTCAGTATTAAATTCTTGCGCTTCAAAGCAAATTCCAATTCGCAATGGGTTCTTCAAAAGTCTCAAGCTTCGCCCAAGGTAACTATCATCAGTCATTTGTGATTAAGCCGGACCATGTGGGTCCTCCGAGACTTGACCCATACAAGAGGCTCCTCGGCCGGTTCTACGAAGCCTTATTCCTGCTTAGGGAGCTTGGACAGACCCGTGGGAATCACACACCTCCTCCGAAAGATATTAACAAGGACCAGTCATGCCGACGACGGTTCCTGCGAAATCTCGCTTACATCTGTGACTTCGACAAGGGAGGCCCTTCCTGCACAGCTATCGGCCTCGAAAGCGCTCAGACTTGCTACATTTTCTGGGTCGCTTCAAATACCGCAAATAGTGAAATCGTGACCTTTCTCAGAGCTGCTCTCGAGTCTTTGGACATGTTGGCCAATCTTCCAGAAGATCAAAGGGATTTCCGCGGAATAATGCTGCTTAGAGACTGCATTAATTTTGCGGCTCCTCGGATCAACGAGGAGAAGAAACGTTTGCATCGGGCTATAAATGCAGCCCAGGAAATACTCCGGGTCCGTGGGACACCAGGTGGTGCGTTCTATTCGTCAGTGGGGTTGGCTATTGGTGAATTCTGACGCTGAAATTCTCGCCAGATCAACAACTTTCGAGGTGGCTGGAGTCACTGATTCATGAAAACCTGATTAACCTCTGCTGTGTCGCCTATGGCGCCACGAAATCTGGCCATATGGCGACACTCGCTGCGCGAGCACAAGAGGAAGAGTGCCGAGGAGGACCTCAAGGGAAGCGAACTTCCTTTGCCGATGTCAGGCACTACATTGGACGGCTGTCTTGCCGCATCTGTGCATACAAGCAACTTCTCGAGGATGCTTGCAATTTGGGTTATATAATTGCGACATATGAGGTCCATCCAGTCAAGCCTGTCCTTTGCAACCCCAATCCCGAGCCGGATGGTCACACCACGCTGGACGGTATTTTGAATCGGATGTTGAATAAAGGGAATGCCAAGAGGCCTGAAGTTGAGCACAGACTCATTACTATGAACCGCGAGTCCAATTTATTCTAATCCTTCTTGGATCGGTACTCGCACTGCAAACCGCAAGTGCACGCAGAGATTTAAGTTCTCGAGTATTTCTATACGAACAACTTGATCTTTGTTGAAAATGACCGATATATTGGGAGCAGCAAACCCTCTTGCCTTTGCTGCATGTTGTATTTTAAGTATCATCCAGCTCGGATGGTTATACCTGAGTCCTATTAGAAGGTTTGGACAAGCTGGGGTCTACCGTTGGTCGCTGCATTCAGAAAAGGTGACGCTGAATCCAACCGCCAGCGAGACATTCTGAACAAGATCATAGAACATATTCGGGGGGAGGCTATTGCTCAGATTCTGAGGTGTTCGTCGCCTTCTCGTTGGCATCCGGATTCTGTGACAGGCATAACGGAATCGATAGTATCCCTCGACATGCGTTCCAGCTTCCCTAAAAGTAAGGTATCATTTGACTTCTTCCTGGGTAAATAGCTGACTTCTATAGTATAGGAGACCTAGTGGATAAGTTGTGTGACATTGGTAATCCGGAGAGCCACAGCAAAGACGCGATCTCTGTGGTAGAGGAGCCCACGGCTTCTGCTGATCTAGAGGAGGACTCTGATTCAGAGTATGGGGGAGTTTCTGTCAACCTGTAGATCTTGTGCAGCAATATGGAACGACGAACTTGGAGGAGGCAGATATCATATTTTTTGTATCTCCTATCTTTGTAGTAAATGGACTTGTAAGCTATACAAATGGATATCTTTCCAACATTTTCTTGGGCCTAATCGAAGAATCAACATTTACAAAAACAAGGAAATAATGACCAGAATCATAAAGTTGGAGTCATCAGTCAAGGGAGCGAAGCTTTGCTAGCTACCAAGAACAGAAAAGCGAATATATTCTCTTCTCAAAGATATATTTAAACCAGTGAGTGATCGTCCTTGTGTTTCTTCGCTAAATGCCTCTGTAAGTTATACTTGCGCGTGAATGTTTTCTCGTAACACAGGTGGCAGGGGAATTTATCGATGACAACCCAACGTTTCTTTGCCCAACCTGTGTGACCCTGCTCGACGTGTCGACGTATGTCTCTCTGTTCTGCTGCGGTATGATGACAACAGGGACACTGAACAGGCTTGATGTGCGTCTTCATATGCTTTCTTCACCCAGTCAGCAAAAGCCCAGTCTATTTGACAAGCATAGGAGTACCATACCTGAAATCGCCTTTCCGTGAAAAGCTGCCCTGGCACCATCTCTCCTGACAATAGTACAACCCAGTGTCTTTTGAAGCCTGAACATTGTTATACGAAGGCATCTCTGCCTCATCGAATATCCATTCGAACTTCTTACTTGGAAGACTGGGTTGCGCATCAAGGTCGTATGTCTTATTTACGTCAGCCGGCTGAACAGCCTCAGCAACAGTAAGTTCTTCAACAATCCCAACGGCTCCCCCCAGATTAAAGTGGGGTAAGAAAGCACTCTACTCAGGCAGACTCTCGAAGCCGGAATCCGGGACAAAGTCAAGCGCAGACCCGGTGTCACCCAGGGCCATGGACTCGAGCGTGTTGGCGAACTGCTGGCTGTAAGCCATCGAGCCAATCAAACCACCACCTTAATCTCCCTCTTCATTAGCAGTTTGAAGCTCATCGGCTCCATGATTAATCATAGAGAAATGGACCCAATCGGTCATTGCTGGTGCATCAATTTAAGGAGACCATGCCCCGTATATCATATACAGGCTCGGGTCAATGAAATCGGACTCCATGCCTAACCGCTGCGCAAGAGGAAGAGGTGAGAGTCATTAGAAAAAAGAAGTGCCATAATTTCTGCTGTTCGAGGGAAAATTTATGCCCCCGCTCCTCCCCTCCTCCTCCCCTCCTCCTCCCCTCCTTC
>JAOALB010000328.1:0-17296 GCA_025331125.1 Mycogone perniciosa
TCATCCCTGACCTCTCTGTCAACATAAACCCACGAACCTCGGTTTATCCCTTGAGAATCAACCCGGATCGTCACACACAAACCCAATTCTGCTGCTGCATTCCTATTATTTAGTCGGAGGACTATTGTAGAAGATAAAGCTATTGTTTATACAATGACTTCTACACTGGCCGCATATACACTAGATATTCTATAGCTATTAGCTATTAGATCATTTACAATTTAATTGTTCATCCATTATTAGCCCAATTAGAATCTCAGTCGTTTCCTCATTGCCGCGTTATGTGCAGCTTCCTAGAAGCCACACATAAATGAGGTTCAGTATAACCTTGTTATTTTAACATATATTATTATTTTATTTATAATAAAAATATAAAAATAAAAAGTAAAATCTTTAAATTATAAAAGGAAATATTATAATAAGTATAGTTATAGTATTATATATAGGGAAGATGGATACTAATAAATAGATAATATACTAGAAACTAGTGGGTAAATATAGCGGCAATAGTTTACTGGTCTCTAAAGTTCTATTCCTTCAGGGACCACAATTGCTTCTTATATATACATTCCAGCCCATGTAACATCAAGTGTCACGGTACCAATTATGACACGAAGTCAGCGCCTGGTCACGTGAGCCCGGTCACGTGCCCATGCCCCAACGCGTATTCCAGTAGCTATAGCTTTCTGTAGAGCCCTAAAGCTTTCTTGCTCCTAACGGCACAACAACAATATTTGCCCTGACCTGCCTTTCTGTGCCGTAACATCAACAGAGCTCTAGAGCTTCCAGTCTCCTGACATAAAATCACTTATCTATATATATGGTATAGAGTTTTACATTTTGCTGTATTTTGGTCTTATAGAAAGTTTATACAATTGGTTTACTGAACAGATACAAATTATAAAACAAATAAACAACATAAATATAAAAGCTATAAAAAAACTTGATATTAAGTATATTTATAGCTATTAATTATAGATTAACACTATAAACGTTTATTTAATGAAATTAAAATAATTATATTTTTGCTAATTTTAAATAAAATAATGCAAGCTGTTGTTTAAACCTATTAACTAATTAATTATAATTATCTAAATCTAGGGGATCTAGCTGTCATGATATCGTTATTGGCTTATGGATCCGGCTACCGCCGCAAGCTAGTTAGGAATCAAGGAATGTGCTGTGATGTGAAACTATCCGTTACTGAGGTTGATATACAATATATAAGAATCCAAAGCGCTATCAATGAACTCCCGCGCCATGAGGCAATTTTGCTCCAAATCTCAACTTCAAACAACCATGCGATCTTTCTCTTAGCGGCGGGCGACATTTAGAAGTATTCTCAAATCCTACCCTGCTGCCATCGAGCTCTCCACGGCGTCCTGTCCAGCAAGAAACACCGCGTCGACTTTGCCCTGGATTAAAAAGCATCAGCAGAGAGGATTTATACAATTAAACAAGTCTGGCGATGAAGTTCGCAGCAGCTTCGGCATCCGTTGCATAGGTAAGGTGCGGTAACAAGATGATGCTGCCCCCCTTGCAAATGTTGTCGCCAGCATTGCAGAAGACTCTGGTCTTGGATGGGCTGATGTTGTTGAAGGGGCGGTTGGCATAAGGATCGCCAAAGGTGACAATGGCGCTGACCTTGGACATGGTGGCGGCATCAAGGTTGGAGGCTGCGTGGTGAACGACCATGCCGCCCTGAGAGTAACCACTGAGAACAAGCTTGGTGTTCGGACACCTTTGAAGGGTAGTCCTAACCCTTGCAGCCCTTTTCATCGGGCGTTAGTATGTAATGGTTTCTTGAAAAGATTCTGGATATTGCTTTGGAGAAACTTACAGGTTGACGCCATTTTGTGCTGATCCCGTCAAGAAGCCATCCACAGAAGCCGGATAGTCAAAACCCTGAACACCCAATCTCCGGCCCCCGATCTTCCCCGCCAGAGATCTGAAGAGCCAAGGGCCTACAAGCACACCGGTGTTTCCCGGGTCACAAGTGCCACGGGCAAACAAGATGGTCACGTCGCCGCAGGCATCATTTCTAGTGTTGGGAATGCCGAAGAACGCTCCCAGGACGGCCCCTCCAGCACTGATAGTGCCGCATGCGTTCTGTACGAGGATGTTAATTGGAAAGAGAGAGGTGAGCTTGGCGAGGAATTCATTGATGGCAGGCCAGTCTCGGGGAGCGAGCTCGTGAGCTGGAGGAGCTTGAGGAGTTGGGTAGGCGAGGACTTGACCCGCCAGGAGGGTGGTGAGAAGGACGAGAGGGCGCATCTTGGAGGCTAAATAGCGGGAGGGGTCAAAAGGACTCAGCTAGTGAGTGATGGATGAAGGGAAAATGTTGCTCGTGGGCCTGGTAATATCCATTTCTCATGAAGGGAGTATCCGTGGACTTTATATACTTACCTATGTCAGATAAAGTCGGTCTAGTTGGGATAATTACAAATTGGGTATATAAGGGGCCAGTGCTCTTACGTGAGGCGAAACAGAAAGTGCGGCGTTCTCTTTCTGGGATGAAATGACTCACTCTGCAAAACATATCTAACCTCTTTCCCCACGATCTTTGCCTCGACCATGCAGCAGATCTGTTACCCCAGCTCAGGCTCTGTCCACAATGAGGGCCACACCACCTCGCGGGCATCCCATGGTGCAAGGAGAAATACCCAGATCGGGATTGGGGCGTTAATTCGCTCCAGGATCATCCCGTCTCTACAACTTTCACTTCTCGGAACGAACGAAGCTATGCTACGTTGTGGCTTAACGTCCCGTTACTTTGTGGGCTGCCAAGTTGGACGAAGTCTGTTCTGCTTGTCTCCCCGCTTAGACGCCGCGCCGGCGCCGCCTCTCCACATTCGTGTCGGGAAGAGTGGACAGGGAGAACACGGACCTCGGAGTGGACGATTATTCTCTGCTGTTTGGGCGAATTCCTTTTGAGCACAAAAGTATGTTTGGTGATTATTTACTACCTGGTTCTCTTTTGAAGCCGTTTTGCTAACGAACTCTACCTCGGGATAGAGGATCGACCGGTAGGTTTCCTGAGCGACGATCCCCCTCACAGTATGCCTCGTATTGGGACTGACGCGGCGTCTTGTTTCGTCTACTCCAACATTAGGTAGAAGATCTACCATCATCAAGACATAAATACAGCGCGGAGTGCAGTCAGTAGTCAGGCCAAGCGCCCCGTACAGCTCAGGACTCGGCTCTATGCCCCATCCGGGTTACGCTCAAGGGATGTTTTCTGCATCTCTTCTGCCATCAGTCTTGACCCCTCATCTCGAGCCCCCAATTCTCAAATGATCTCGGCTTCACAAGCCAAAAAGTGTTGAAAGAAAAGAAGATTCCTCACCGCACCCGTTTGCCATAGACTCCTTCAGCTGTGGTGGTAGTATGGGACTAACCCAAAAGTCTGGACTCTGGGGCGCAGGGCTTGGAGTCTAGTAGTAATGCAGATTGGACAAACAAACCCTGCATTCGACAATAGCACCTGAATGGCAAATCTTGGATATAGAGTGGATAGAACTTGCGGAGGTCCAAACGGCCAAGACTCATTCACCAAGACCTATCCCAGATCTGTTAAATATAGACAGGGTTCGCATATAAACAGAGCCCAATCCGAGCCCTTCCCTTACCCTCCCCGCAATCACCAATACATCCCACATTTTAGTCCCCCACACAATAGCACATGCAAATATGTTCTGTCCTCTTGTCTTGGGCTGAGGATTTCACTTAAACAGCGCAGCTCGTTTGGATGCCAAGCTGTCAGATGCTGACATTTTCTCGCTAATTTTCGTCTCACTTGACCAGAACGGACGAGGACCAAGACGGAGGAAATATTTCCCACGACTGGACAAGGAGGGCTTTACAAAATGTGTTTCTTCCCCCACAGTTCGTGAGTTGAGTTCTCAGCACCCCGGATTTTATCCCACTTTAGGAAAGTCTGATGACATGTGGGGAGACAATACGGACACAACTCAAGGTGCTTACTATTATCTATGTACTACTAGTGCTAGAAAATATCCAGAAACCCCACAAGTCGAAGTGATCCACGACTTGGTTTCGCGGATTGGTGGGCTTTGTGGACAGAATTTATGGGACTGTGAGCATATACAAGCCAAGATCGGGAGAAGTGAACGCAATGCAGTCAGCATTTTACGTCTCTCATCGCATTGGCCCAGCTCCTAAGGCCAAGATCTTCCGCAAAGCATCTTTATTCTCTTGCTTTCGTAGCCAAGAAATACAGGTAAATCGCTCATACAAGAGTCATCACAATTCAATCTCTTCAGTGATCCATATGGACGGGCAAGCTGCGCTTCCAACCATTTTGCTCAATAGCTCATCCCCCAGCGATAAATGGGGTTCCAATTGATAGGGAATATGGTTCCGAGCGCCAGGGATAGAAGCTTCCATATTCTTCCTCTCATTCTGTGGAATTTTCTCGACTCGTTATTATTCAGTACTCCTTGCGATTGAAGATGTTTCTCATCTTCGCACCCGACCTCGCAATAATCTCCATCGCCACCATTCCTACCTTGCCACCTCACCCTGTATGCCCCGTGGTAAATAATGCGTAACTTCTCGTCTTGCAAACTGATGCTTTGCATCATCATCAATTCTTCAACAGCTGAGTGAAATAAATTACCACGGCTCATGAGCCTTATAGATCGCCTCTTCAACACACTCTCACCGGAGGCCGGAGGTATGTGTAATGCGCCTTGCAGAGTTTCGTCAGGTAGCTAGGCGGAATATGACGACGATTCCGATCAGACATCTTCAGAGCATGATTTGTGAGTATGGAGGCCAGCTCGGCTTCAAGGAAGTTTGCAAGTCTGAGTTGGGACCATCCGACTGAAAAAGTGGAAACTCCCTTGTACTTCATAGTGCGCTTTGCAGTTTTTGACATAAATGCGACCAGGTAGGTACGAAGTACAGCTCCAAGGCTTTGGTCATGCAGTCTCAATCATTGGGAGCTCATTTCGATGGGGATGGTCGTATTGCTTGCCTAGCTGTCTTCATGCATCCCAGAGCAGTTTTATTGCTTCACCACTGTACGAAGTACGAATCCCATTACATCTTGTACGAGATTGCCAACAGAAAGCGGCATCTTCAATATCTTGCGCTGTTGCAATGCTAAATGGAGGGGTGAGAGCGGGAACCCAACATTCATGGGTCTTCCCACCTAACCCAGCCACCATGGTGACGGAAATGCAACCGACAGCGCCAAGAAACGCAAAGCATTATGGAGCTTCAATAATTCCCTGCCCATTTGGCTATTTCTACGTTCCTCGCTGACAACAGGCAGTGTCTCACCAACAGCTCAACTACTCCTTTCGTCAGCTTTGCTTGGCTATACTACCCTGTAAAACTTGTTACCGCTCTAGAACGCTTGTTGAAGATTATTTCCAGCTCCACGTGTGTTCTCAAGGCGTGTTTCTACCATAACGAACAAGGGGTTGGTACGGTGGCGGCGGAGGGTGGCTGGGACATCTTCCATACATCTTTCACTACGAGTACACTCTGTCGCCACCACGAGTACGCATCCTTGTATGGCTGAGCGGCCACAGGAAGTACAACCACCTTCTGTTTACTGGTACCTCAAAGCGAGTGCCCCTACCCTTAACGACCGGGATACGAAGTACGACGTACGAAGTAGACCATCACGAATTCCCTCTTCGGTTGAGCGGAAAACGTTCTCGAATGACAACTGACAGATTCGGTTATTGTCACAAACTCATAAAACCAAGCTAGCATATGAAGTACACACACACTCAAAATTAAGCATAAACCAATTCGTGCATCCAGAGTCACCCTCTGTCATCACACCTTTTTTCTCCTACATGAAACCCATGCGTATATTGAAACATGAAGATTTCGGCTTGACGCCCATCCGTTAACAAATACCGGTATGCAGATACATCACGGTACCATCTCCAACGGATTTCAGGTAATTCCTCACAACGTGGGCGAAGCATGCAAACCCGACTAGGTGAAGACTCTGAACTGTGCAAGGGGGTATAATTAAATAATTAAGTAGTCATAAATATGGCGTAACAATATCCAAAACTTTTCATGCAATGCTCCAAATATGCATCAGACTGCGTCGAAAGGCTTCTCACTTGACTTTGCGTAATTGACTGTAGACGTAGTCGACAACTCCATCGAAGACCCTCTACCTACCCACCCTACGACGAAGGGTGTCACCAGGGTGCTGCCTCTATTAATAGTTGAAGGTCCCCTTGAGCTAACAGCAGCTTTCGTACGGCTCTCTTCTGTGCCGAATAGTCTGGGGAACAGGCGCACAAGGATGATGCGCATGGTTGGTAAACAGGTGCAGACGATGCCAATGTTTACCTCAAGAGTTGACCACCAGGCCACGTTCCATTGATCCCAGGTTGGGTTGATGAGATCGGCGAAGTATATCACGGATTTTAACCGTAAGAGTGAGATAACGGTAACGCTGCACGACACAGGTTAGTCTGCATGTCGAGAATCTTTGGCATGAGGGTCCTTACAAGGTTCCTATCAAGAACATGATGGTGACACCAATCTTCTTCTTCCAATGGAGGTCGAGTTTTCGGATCTGGCTTATAGGCAATGCGATCATCCACAAGTCCACGGCCAGACTCATTGCGGCGTTTGACCACGCAAATTCGTTCAGCCGGATACAATGTCCCTGGGGCGGGAAATCGAAATATTGAGTCCACGAATAATCAACAGGCGTACACTGAAAGATGGCGACAATCACAAATACGACCCCAAAAACCACATTAAATATGGCGGTGCCCAAAAGGAGTCGTCGAATTGCCGTTCCGGGAAAAACGTAGAGGTAGAAGAGCGATAGACTGAGTTTAATGAGCGAGATTTCGACGAGGTAAATGACTTCCATGATGAAGAAATACATGGCGAATTCAGGTAAGTGGGTGGGTGGTATCGTCCAGACGTCTTTGCCTAGGCCATGACCGATTAAGCCGATTTGATTGACGACCATTCCTGGGATGCCGATGGCAACGGCTCCAGCGATGACGATGTCGTCCGCTCCGACCCTTTTGCTTCTGCTGAAGCATTGCTTGAAAAGTAGACGGGCTGCGACGAAGAAAATAGTGATGGTTCCTGTGGCGATGTTCATGGTGCTGTATCCCTCGCGGCTGTCTCTTATGGGTCGTTGACATGCGTTCTCGGTCACATTCTTGGTTACTGCAGGGAACGGCGCAAGTCAGTCTCTTTTCAGGCATGTATGATGGATTACCCTGACGCACATAAGGATTCAGAAAGCTTGCAAGATGCCCGGACGCATTTTGTAGCAGCATCTTCGAAGTCTTTGCTTCCGCATAAACATGCCACGTCAGTGATGTTACAAGATGATGTTTTGACGAGCGAGAGCAAGCAGTTTATCTGGAGGACACAAGTCAGTAGTGTTCCTATAAGAACATCAAGCGCACACTCGATGTGTACATACTGAGCAGGTAGGTAATTCTGTTACCAACTGGCTGAATGAATCTGGCAATGCGGCTGATGCTGGTCCATGTTGCTGGCCATATGCCAACGGGACCGCCAAAAGGACCCCGAGCCACCGACTTAATCTCATGCTGGTAGCCGTGGGCACTATGTATAATGGTTGTTGACTGGATAGATGAGATGATTCGATCCCCGTCAAGATGCAAATGCACGATTGTCATATTGTTCACGACAACAGAGCGATATGATCTTGCAGCAGTCTGCTGGGGTGGATTACATGTAGGTCCGGACGAGAAGACGTGGGAGACAGAATGATATTAAGGTGCACAAGTCTCACATATGACAGCACTCTGTACAAATCTGCAGACTCATCATCTATTACTACAATACTCCGTAGTATCGATGCTTTTTCCTCCTCCCCAACCAGGTACCCGCTTATCCGCCTTAAGGCAGGGAGTCGGCAAGGTTCTATGGGCCCCTGCTCGCTGACGCGGGAAACCTGTTATGGCCTGGTCAAGCTGGACCAGGAACTGAAGATTCTTGATTTGTCGTGTGCTGGTTTCTGTGGGGTTTACCGACAAGGTAATTCACTTCCGTCTCCGATGCAGATGCGCACAGACTCTGCCCTCAGAGTTGAGCGGGCATTTCCACCCTTTTGGGGTGCATGTATGGAAAAAGAAAGGTTTCTTTGAAGGGAACTCTTTGGCAGTTCTATTCTAACTACCTCGTATACTAGTGGTATTACATGCGTCTATCGCTCACTTCGTCCAGAGACAATGGTCGCCGACACACGGCTCAAAGCGAACGATGTCACAATGCAGGGGTTTCTAGGCATCCTCATTTCTAGGAAGTACCTATACGATCGTTTCGATGAGAACCGTTTGTGGGAGAGCGGTTAGACGGACCAATATGAAGATGGTGATCTCCTATACGACAATCTCGAAAGATTGAGAACGCTTCTTCATGTAGCACATATCCCATCACCGGTCTGTCAAGTAGATAGCACACTACGAAGTATGAACAGCCAATAATACTATGACAACCAGTAGTATTGAGTATACCTCTTTGCAGGCATCTTGCGTGTCTTCAGCAGCATCTTATGCCGAGTCAACTAATGAGTATGGATGAGGTCCCCGAAGAAAGCAACGGTGCCACGCTATTCAGCCCAGCCTACTGCACCAGTCCCTGTTCCGCGAGACAGTGCAGCCAACCACAGACATCCGCCCAGTGCAGAGCTGTGGAGGTGGAAGAAACTAATGCAACAGCAGCACAATATCTGTATTTATGACAGCCAGGATTGTTGCTCCGTGTCCGAACATTAGGGCGTAGGAAACATACGTACATAGTATAGTGCCCTTGCCATGACGGAGGTTTCAATAATTTAAAAAAGAGGCTGAGGGGGCGAGCAAACACGGCACGGCCAATATCTAGTTTGGTGCTAGTCTTTGGATCTGCTGGATCAACATCAATGACATTGAAGATCGGGAAATAAATACGAGTATTATTTTTGGTGCTTACAGCAGAATCCAAGACGCGTACTTCGTACTCATCATATTAATGCTCCATCTTAACCATCTATGTAGACACGGGGTGCGGAGTACGGAGTACAGACGGAGACAATACGAGCATACGAGCATACGTGATCTCGCATCAATCCGACCCAGTGCGCTGGTTCGGTATTCAAGATGCCAAGCTGCAACAACCCCTTCCCACCATCGCCCCAGAAGTTCGTCACGATATTTAGGTGATGAAGCGTAAGAGAGGTTTTGACGCGGCCGTCACTATGTTTGCACACCTCATCCAGATAGAGAGGACGTAAGCAATTGGAAGAACTTCGCCAGGTTCATATCCACATAAAAAGGAATCGCCGACATCAAGATCAACAGTCGATCTTTGGGGCTCGATCTTCATCAGTTGCGGGTACACCACGAAAAAAAGAACAGGGGTATGGAGTGCTTCCTCAAACACGAAGATACTTCGTATCCTCTCAAGCAATGATCATCATCGATCAATCACCAAAGGCAGAAGACAGCAAGAAGAAGAATGTTGATACGCAGCAGCCTGGGAAGAGAGCCTGTGGGTATACCGACGGAATTAATTTTGGTCAACTACATTGCTAGTACTACTGCTAGTGTTATTACGAAGCCGAAGTCGCGTAAGAAGTTAATGCTGTGCTCATGTCCATACGAGAGCCGGCTTGCTTGCAACTCTTCTCCTCACAGTCTCAGCCGCGACCAGCGTGAATAGGTCGAGTAGGAGGGAATCTGTCCAGTACATGAAAACGTCCTGTATATTGCATGCTGCTATTAGGCGACCCGTATAAGTAAGACCGATTGGAGGTCCGGCCCACAGCCATCTGGAGGAAATGGAATCTTGCTGGCCAACAGTCGGACCGATGTCCGAACAATGAAGATTGACCCGATACCTTTCCGAAAACCGTCGGAGACCAGACAATACGTCAACGGAGGACAAGAAACTGCAGGAGAACTGGCACAATGCATCTCGAACTATTCATACCAACGACAGTGGCCAGTTACGTCTTTGGCTTCTTCCTCACAACCCCTGCTCCCAACACATTGACCTCTGGTTTCAGCTGCTCGCCGTTGGTCGACGCTGCGTCCCGCTGCTCCTTCGGCCCCCTCTTCACCAGGCCATCACTCAGCACATTAATCTCGCCAGTCCCGTCCACGCCCGGCTGGGATCCTTCTCCTACCGTATCGGTCCTCTTTCTCTTAACTAATCCTGACAGGTTATTCACCGGTGCCAACGAAGGTCCCTCTACCTTACCATGCTCTGACGCAGCTGACAACTCCCTCGTCCCTGTAACATCGTAGCCCCAGCGGCTTCCTAAACCGACCTCGCTGAGCCAGCGGCGGGTACTACCCGCTGCCTTTTCCATCGTCGAAAAGTCAAGATGTAACAGCAGTTCATGGATGCGCTTGTAATCCTCGTCATCGACTATCCTCTCCCCTCGGCCTTGCGGCGGCCAATAGTAGTGTGCAGTTGTCGTAGGGCGTTCCAGAAGGTAGTTGCGTTGCTTGGTCTTGATGCGCGGCTGGCGAGGCTTAATCGGACCCTTGAGTTTCTTTTTCGGTTTCTTCGTGTTCTTTTTCTTCTTCTCTTCTGTCTCGAGTCCAGGCTTTGATGGAGTGCCATTCAGCGAGTCTCCCTTGGCTGGGAACAGTCTTCTAGGCGTCGTTGTTGGTGTAATATTTATGATCCTCTGCTTCTTGGGCGTCTCCGGGGCAGCACTTTGCGCATTTACCTTCAACGAGGTAGCTGGCAAAGCCTCGGGCTCATTCTTTTTCGCCTGATCATCCTTCATATCATCAAATACGACCCAGATAAACCCAGTCATCCTACCACTGGAGCACTCCTGTCGAAAGGCCATCATTTCCCAAAACATGTCGAGCGTCTTGACAGATTTCCAACTGCCTGTCGTTCGCATCACCCTTGACTTGGCTACCTCATCGTCCAACTCGCCGCGGAATCGGGATTTTGGGTCATCGGGGAATCGAGGAATCAAGCACCGCGGTGGTACCCAGTCGAACTCGCGATGATAATGTGAAATTCGTTCGAGAGGGTGGCTCAGGGACCAAGAGGTTGTAGCGCCAGTGCGGCGAGGGATGAATGCGCGAGTCTCATAGGCATCAAGGCCCGGGACTATCAGAAAACCCTTTGCGTTCTTCCATGGTGACAAATTGCCCTTGGGCGGAGACTCGACCAGAGGGTCTAGGACACGACACCACCACTTAACCAGACCACGGTCATCCAAGACATGTTTTCCGCCGTATTCGATGCTGCCAGGGAACAAGTACTGATCTTGAGCGCGAGCGAACAGGCTCACCACGAACTGGACATCCTTTCGCCTCCTTTTATCAACAAGGTATCTGATGAAGGTGGCGCAGACCTCACGTATCGGACTGGGTGTTCCCTTCGGTAGACCAAGTCGATGCAGAAATCCCGTAGAATCGGCCTTGGATACGAATAGAGTAGTCGAGCGGGCAGTCGTGTATATGAAGATCTCAACGCCAAGAACCAGCACCCGCTTCCCTTGCTTGGACTCTCCTTTTGCGGCATTCCCATCCTGCAGAGCTTTTGATGACGCCTCGGATGCCTCAGTTGCCTCAATGGATACACTAAGGAAGTGCTTCTCGCAGTATGTTCGTTCGGATCGCTCGCCAGGTGGTGCCGAGTACAGCGCGTCGGTCTTGGTCGGAGGCGTCGAGAGGTGGTGTATGCCGAATTGGCAGTCCTTTGGGAGCACAGCAGCCAGCCGACAGCGCAGGCCGCCGTCTGTGGAGTCGGTAGCGGCGATCTGCATTGCGGAGTGGTGAGGTGAGGTGATGTGATGTGATGGTGATGAGTGGAGGAAGTTTGGAGGTCTTCTTCTCCTTTGCATGGAGCTCCAGCTTCCTGGTTCCTTGTTCAATTTCAGGGACGTCAGAGTGCAGTAGTTCCGCTAGATACTCCGTACAGTGGATGTTGATAGCGCCTTGGCCGCCACTAAAGCTAAGCTACAGGCTCCATACCACCTGAAAGGCTGCCCCAGTTGCCCAGCTAAACCCTAATAATAATAATGCCCAGCAAATCATTGGACAAGGGATTGAGAAAGTAGTCCCTTCTATGTCGTGTGTATGTGTGTCTTTTCAAGTGCGATGGGGAGGTATTATTCTATAAACTCCCATAATGATACGATCCGAAACCATGCATAAGCAAGCGCAATCCAATTCCAGCCAAAAGCCTCAAAATCATGCCATGATGGAAGTTCTCTCAGTCACAGCATCTTCACCCTCGACAAAGCTTCTCAAACAATAGATTATTGCCCCTCGTTCCAAATATCTTCTTGATACTACCACGAAGTACCGCCCTTGGACGTCATTATGGCTTCCTCCACAGTGGATATCTTTCAAAGGCTCCCACCCGAACTCAACGTAAATGTTTTGTGTCATCTGCCCTCTTTCCAGGACCTTCAGATCGCCATCTCGTCATCTCCAGCTCTCTTTCGAGTGTACTTGGCGAATAAAAGATTGATCGTGATGAACTGGCTGAACCGACTGAACCGGGACTTGGGAACCGACAATCTGATGGACGTCCTGACGGTGGTTTTATTTTCTCCCCCTTCGACAATAAGAGAAGACCAGAATGCTTATGATAAACTGGTTCGGTGGAAGACACAACAGTGGCTCGATGTGTGCCGCCCGAGCGATAGGTTGCCCAACCGTGGTAGCTTGTTCACGTGTGTCGATGATTTGGGACCAGTTGCTGGGCTCATTCAACGCATCACCGGTTCCATCGACGACATACTGCATAATTTCAACACTGTCTACACGGCCTTGGACGCTAGACTTGAATCCCCCGCTAGAATATATCTTTGTGGTGGGCCTTTCATGGAAGAGGACGCCTTTCCATACCTCTCGATCATGGATGCTCCTCTGCCTTATCGAAGGAGACTCCTGCGACCGTTCTATCTCAGCCGTATTGTTTTGATGTTCTTCCTTCACAGATCACGACTGGGCAGCGAGCTTGCTGCCAAGTACGGTCCCGTATTCATGCGATCGAAGGGCGCGTCAGAATAGCCGCGTGGCAGATCCTGATTTCTGCAGCGGCCAGAGCACGCCTCCGGGAGCAAATAAACCCCTCTCAAGTTACCGGTAAACGAATGCTAGATACCGACTTGATAGACCTTTTTCATGGGCACAGGGAGGAGCCTCTCGGTCTGGCAGCAAGGATACTATTTTGGATGTGGCCAAGGTGACGAAATGGGATGAGCTCAACTCTTTTTCAAGATCGATGCATCTTTCACTTTTTGAGCGACCGATTAGCGATTCCTTTGTGTGATTATAGACAGCGAATCGATATACTATGTACGGAGTAGTAATAGTATATATATATCTATAATTGTCAACTCCTTTCGAAGTGCCAGACTAACAACTGATAAGATAGACAAAATTGGTGGGGCCGAAAGGACGGAACGGAGAACGGTCCCTTATCGCGCCGCCCTGCACGTGACCCCGAGAAAATGCTCCAAGCCTCACCTCACCAGAACATAGACGGGTTTCTAGCCAGCTCGAAATCGCCGTCACCACCACTGCCTCACCCCTCGACGGCGCAATTGGAACACTCGCCATGGCGCTCCAATCCTGTCGTCCCAGCCTCGCGCGCTGTCGACACGCCTCCCGGGCCCTGGCGCCGTGCCTGCGCACATACGCCACACAATCGACGACAACACCCGAATCCTTCCAGATCTCCGAGTCGCAAACCGACAAGGCCGCCCCACGATGGCGCCAGACGCCCGCTGCGATGAAGGCCCCCATGCAGATGGACTTTGCCAAGAGCCCCCACAATAAGATCTGGAAGGTGAACAGCAGTCCCGAACGGCTAGACGAGATGTACAACCGCCTGCTGGGACCGGGGGGCAGTAAGATGCTGCCGGAGGAGTTGAAGTGGTTGGCCGTGACGCATAAGAGCTTCGATCAAGGGAGAAGAGGGTTCAATGACCGTTTAGCGTTGATGGGTGCGTTGTTCTACATATCGTGCTGTGGGATCTCTGAAGGGGATCGATTGATCTAACGGAGGCGCTCTGCAGGTCGATTGACGATGGTGATGGAGGCGACAAAGGAAATTGTCAGCAAAAACCCCTTGGAGGGGTCAATACTTTCCGACGAGTTTGGCAGGACACCATTGGAGAATGAGCAGCTGCTATCAGTGGACAATCTGAATATCCAAGGACCGAAGGACATCATTGGCAAGGATAAGCTGTATGCGCTGGCCAGCAATATTGGCTTGCTGGATGTTGTGCGGTGGAAGCCTCGTCTGGTATGTGGAATGTCCCAGGATGGCAATTGGCCCCGCCGAACCAATGTGCACATGCTAACATAACTCTGTAGACCCAACGGCTTGAGGCCTCTGGTGCGGAGGTGGTGCTGAACGGTGCACTCATGGCCATTGTTGGTGCTGTTACGCTGCAGCACGGATCGGTGGTGGCGTCACAGATTGTGAGGGAGAGGATATTAGCCCAGCTGCCAGAGGATGAGTAGAGGCGGATGAAACACTAGCGGCGACGTGTAATCATAACTTGTACTATTTATGAGGAGATGATGCTAGAATCTATATTATAAATCTGGATGCATGGGCCTAGCATGGCTTGGCTTGGTTTATGACACAACTCGTGGTCCTCTTACAGATAAAGTGTTGGCGGATATTCTTCCAGCTAACCAGATAATATGCCATCAGCTCTCATCGGAGCAGCGGTGTCTCTTCTTCTGGTTGGTTGCCCTCGCCAACAGACTCCTCCTCAATCGCCCCAAAGCCCGTCTTCACCAGCCTCTCGCGATACAGCCAACCCAAACAAGTTCCTGCTCCAGGTCCAGCAATGACAGAGGTACCAATCATTGTCAACGGCACCTTCCAGCCGGCCTCGACAAACACCCAGTACAGCACCGTCCAGGCGATGAATTGGAAATCAATCTCGATAAAGCTCACCGTGAGCCGCGTGATCTTCCGGCGGTCATCCTTGGCCGTGGCAAAGTTCCAGATGACGAAGATGTGGGCCAGCACTGATAGAAAAATAGGGAGGGCGTAGACGAGCACCACACACGGCCAGTGTGATTCGAGGTGGATGCTCGTAGGGCCATTTTGGCGGACTTTCTGGATGACGCACCGCACAGCCTTGCGGACCAGCGTGACGTAGATGGGGAAGAAGAGCCAGATAGCGATCAAAGTCGGAGTGTTGTACACCAGCATGAGGATGGAAGGAAGCAAGTAACCAACCGCCACGGCAATGGGGATAGCCACAACCTCAGAGTCTGGAAGAGTTCGCCCAGCCTCAGTCGCCAACTGCTCCTCGCTCTCGCTCGACAGCGGCGTTTGATCGCCCTCCGCACTGCCAGTCGCCCTCTTCGACGACGTCAAGAAGAGCATCTTCGCGCGATGCATAAATGCCGGCACAATGACCAGCTGCCACACCACAGCGCCTCCCAGCAGGTTAAACACCAACCACGGCAGCGTCAGCCTCACAATCAGCACATTCGGACGATTGCACGCTCTGGCCGCCTCAACGGTGCACACCGTCACCAGCGCACCGACATAGGCCAGAATGACCGACATGACGGCTTTGGTGCGCAGCGAGTCGAGCGCGCACTGAAAGAAGCTGACGAGGAAGCAGGATGGCGTGCCCAGCGCGGGGATGCGGCTGAGGGCCGGGATGCGTGCGCGGGAGTGGCATTGTGACCACAGGAGGGCGATATCGACGTCTGAATGGACGAAGAGAGCGAGGCTGGTGGCGATGGCGAGCAGGACGGGGACGATGAGGAGATAGCGGAAGGGGACGACTTGCACAGGCGGTGCGAGCCAGATACAGCGGCGGGACGGCGGCATTTTGGGCGATTGTTTGCTGTTGTCGTCTCGTCTCACTTGCGAAGGGTAGAAGGGCGAGATTTCATCGCTATTGTTGAGAGCAGTGGAAGGGAAACGCGGAGGAGAGGGGAGGAGGCTGGTGTGGTTTTGAGACAAATTAGATCGCGATAGATGCCTATCTAGGTAGGTGGGCGAGATTTTCTTGGTGGCTCAAGGGCCAGTGAGTCCCGTGGGATGTCCTGGTGACGTTGCAGTAACCTTACTGTTAGTGCACTAGACGCTGTAGTTTGGGCATTGATAGCGGATACCACGCCCTGCCATAGTGGCTCCTATACGCGTAGAGTAAAAGGTACGCGTATATTTAAAAATGTCACACCATGAATGCATTTCTAACCTCGGTGTCGATTTCCCCTTCCAGCGTCGGTCAATGTCTGGAGCAGTTCGTGCTCGTATCCGTATTTACGGTGCCCAGTTGTGAGGTTGCTGGTATCAACTCTGTAGCTTAAGCAGATTCATGCTCCAGCACATTAATAAGGCACATGGACTTTTGCTGCTGAATGTCCCGGGCACCAACCTCCCATTGGCACGCACAAGAAGAATGGTGGAATATACGGCTTAATACTACTATTAGAAACCCATCCAACTCACTATGCACCCGGAAGAGGCATTAGTCTTACTGCCTGCCCCGGTCCGATCCGCTCCGCTCCGGTCAGAACCTCGGCGCCGAGTGGAGTCACTAGATCGGAGCGGGGACACTCTCTATGTCATCATCCATAATCACCAGAGACATCATCTCCCTCCATAACCCCTCATAACCCCTCCTTCTTTCAAATCTATGCTCGGTTCTCAAAGCTCCCTTCACTGAAATAGTATCCATGTCTGCTCCAACATCCTACGACGCCTCATCCCCCAACGAGCAAGCCCCTGTTCTCCCCTCTGCCCTGCCCACCAGCATCGGGCCCTGCTCCGTTCTGCAGCCGCCGCTGTCCCGAAGGGGCTCTGGCCCTGGGGTGGTTCTCATCTTGCCGAACCCAAAGACCGTCAAGAGGGCCGAAGAACAGGCAATCAAGCCGCTAGATCCCGAGCCGATGCAGAAATGGGCTGAAGAGGGGTTCGCTGTTGTTGCAATAACACTGCTGGAGATCGTACAAGATCTCAAGTCTGAGGTTATAGTGAGGATAGAGCAAGGAGTGATAGCTCTAAAAGCACATATGAGCGTTGATGTGAAAGATAAATTTGGTCTCATCATCTACGACAAGGATACAACTCGCTCCCTAGTGGATAATATCGTGAGGGTGCACGAATGGGGGATTGCTGCAATAATCACGTTCGAGGATGATTTTACTACGACAACCACGGTGATACCACACCACGCCCATCTCAACACCCCAAAGGATGGGGGTGTTGAGAAACTCGGACCTGGCGAATATCATGCTGCAAGCACTGCGGGACCCAACTGTCAAACGATGGCCCAAGAGGATCCGTC
>JAOALB010000329.1:0-17253 GCA_025331125.1 Mycogone perniciosa
TGCGTTGGAATGAAGGAATGTGTCATGTTGTGGAATGTGCCGTGATGTGGAATAATCCGTTACTGAGGTTGACACTATCAAACAATGTAGTGCGCGGTTTTTCCAGAGCCAAAATTCAATGGCCCTATCTCGGCTTTCATTACTCAACAATGCATCGCCCAAGAACCTCTATGGTAGGTCTATGTTTGTACTCCCAAGACTAGCTATACTAATCCAGGTAGCACCGTTCGTTCCATAAAGGTGATTCCTGGCGCTCGTATTGAACTTTACGAGTAAGTAATTGGCAGAACATGTACTTCGTACTTGGTCCGGATGTGGCTAGTGTATATTTATCAAAGTCGTTAGGACTACGGAGTACGGCGGTCCGTCACAGAGTTATACTGTTGATCAAGCAGACTTCTTCGCCGTGGTTAGCGGCATCCGATACTGGAGGTCATAACAGGTGAAACATGACGCGAGGAAGAATGTGAAGTGTGTACAGTTAGGTATCCTTAGCTCCTTTTACCCCATCGTCAGGAAACTGATTGGATTGGGATTCAAGACATATCGTGGCGCGGAACCGCGATCAAGATTCGTCTTCGGACCTCAAAGGCAGTAAGACCTTCGTGATCAATACGGTTAAGAGGCTCTAACTACTAGCCACGAGGTATTCTATCCTGGATCCCTTCGCTCTCATCTATGCATGACCATGAATCTTGTGACACTCACGTGGGCCCCTTGCTTCTATTTCAAAAACTATTATTCGTCTTTGCAAATAGGACTGCGGAGTATACGCTTAATCAACCAAGCTATCTAACCAATCAGGTTTCATAGACGGTGACGATTTGGGCTATGCGGCATCAACTGCGGAGTACTTGCTTCAGCTTGGGCCTTAGACTACATAAAAAATTGTCTTCGTTTCAGTCTACCCCATTGATTCAATATCTTCTTTGCATCTACTAATTGTGACTTGAATATCATATTGGTTTTGTACAACTCCTAAACGGGTTGACTTCCTATCTGGTTCTGCTGCATATCTGCTCTGCTGGCTCTCGAGGCAGAACTCACCATACAGATTGTTCCATATATGTCACATGGACTCTGCACGTGGCTCAAATCTGCGTGTTTTAGGGCCTATTGGATTCATGCATCAATAAGGTCGAATCGCCAAGGCAGACTGGAGTCAAATGTTCATGCCCAACAGGGCCCAACAGGGCCCAACAGAGGGATAAGTTGGTGTAGTATATATTCTGCCGAAGCTGTTGCTCACGGAAGGATGGGATCAAGCAAACAGCTTTCTCCTAGTTGTTCAGACATCATCTTGCTTCGCTGAACTACCCACAAGCTAGGTTCGATACAAAGAGACACAAAATGCATCTTACTCTTTTTACCCCTATCCTTCTCGCCTTCTTCGCAGCCGCACAAAGAGTTCCACAAGGCCAACTTTTTCAGCCTACCCAGTCTATCCAGCCTTCTTCGTCAGGAGCGTTGGTAGGTTAAGATATACCACTCATAATCTGTTAGATAATTAATTGCCACAAAAATGTAGTGCATCGCTTTTACTCAGCCAAATACCGACGGAGATGCCAAGGCTGTTGTCAACGATGGGAAATGCGTTGTTTTTGATGTCAAACCGTAAGTCTCTGTTTACTGACACACTTATAACCGATTGTGTTATGCTAACCTACTGATAAGCAACATTGTCCGCTCTGTGATGGTGGGCATAGGTGCCCATTTGGAGCGTTTCGCGTAAGAGCATCAGATAACTCGGCAGTTGGTGGGATGTTGCTAACACACATCAAGTGATTACGACTGCGGCGTCCCCTTCGTTCGTTATTCTATTGATCAAGCTGATATCGGCATTGTCAACTCCATGCGATGTAGTTATGTGCAAGGGGACCTTTAGAAAGTTCCTGTTCTGCGGCCTTGAACATTTACTACCCGGAAGATTGAGAGTGGTATTTGTCTGCGACTCGCTCTTTTGTGTGTGTGTACCATCTTAATCCATTAGCAACTCAACAAGTCTGTTGATGGGGCACAGACGCTGCTAGTGTATCTTCGTTATTATTTCGATACCAACTGGGAACAAGCACATTTGCATGGAGTAATTTTTTGGCGAATAAATAAATAAAAATCCAACGGCCGATTTAACCCTTTTTTCGTAGCCTAACATGGCGACGAGAATGTTGAGGTTGTCTAAGTCAGAATGTCTAGTCCCTGAATTGATAGCACTGATAGCACTGTGGGAGCGCTGTAGAGGTGCTGTAGAGTGCTATAGCCATGCAAGCACAAGGCACCTATGTACCCTACCTAGGCAACCACCACGACTTACTGAGACCTCAAATCACAAGCTTCACCTTCATTGTTTCATCCTCTCTCCGCTTCTTCGTGCTGCCCAAAACACCCATTCGTATTATCCTTCGTCTCTTGTTCAAGTCAAGTCGTCTGTTTCTCCTCCTTCAGCCTCTTCAGCCTCAGCCCCTTCAGACAGGAGCAGGCAAATGTCCGACTCTGCCAATCTCACAACCCTCCCACCAGAGCTCATCCTACGCATCTTTGAATGCGATGCCATCTCTCACCATGAGCTCAGGTCGCTCCGGCTTGCCTGTCGCAGCCTCTCTGGCCCTACGACACAGGCCCTCTTCTCCAGGATCGGCATCTCCAAGCTCCATTCAGATCGGGAGGCATTCCTGAATATTGCAATCCGACCGCATCTCGCGTGTGCCGTTCAGACTCTTGTCTGGTATGAGTTGGCCGAGGACGAACTCAGCTTCATTCACCTACACAACCCACGCTCTGCTATTGAGCAACCCCCCCCTGCGAACTCTCGGGATCGCCCACGATTTGCTGCGGATATGGAGCAAGAGCTGTCCAGCATCACCAGTCAGGCTCGGGCCATGTTCTGGTTGCCGTTCGAGGACCACGTTCAGTATCAGGAAGAGAGAGAATTGGAAAATAAGAAGGCGAAGGCCGACGCCCGAACCGAAGCAATCGACGATTTCATGGGTTGGTTCTACGTAGCTCTCGATCACATGCCAAAGCTCACAACTTTCATCTCCAAACCCATGCATCCCCAGCGCGAGTTGCGAATGCCATCTGGATACATCGGTCCTTATTACCCCATGACAGCCCAGATATTCCAGCGTGGCATGTGCTCTACTAGGGCACAGATGAATGAGGGATTCTGTACCTTCATGATGCCATACATATCACATAGAGCCAGAAGGCGAGAAGACAAAGGCAAACGTCTGCTACCAATTAATCGCCTCCATCTCGCAGACGAAGGTCACTTTTCGTTCATCACTCGATTGGGGCCTGAATTTAAAGACAGTTTTGCGTGTCTCGGCCGCATAGAACTGTGCATCAGTCAACTCGAGACTGTGGAAAACGACCTCACGGGGCTGGCCGCGTGCCTCCGAGCTGCCACGAATCTTACCGAGTTGCGGTTATGTTTCGAGCGCTGCGAATCGCTAAAAGGCTCTACGACGCCCGCCATATTTGATACTATTTTCCCAGAATCCTGCTTTGATCCCGTCTCAGCGTGGCCGAACTTGCGTCTTCTCCATCTCGTCGACATTCCCTTTTCAACCGATTCGTTGGTTCGTGTTGGCAAAGGACTGGCCAGGTCCCTGAAGATTCTCAGAGTCGACATATATCCCATGAAGAGGCAGGCACTTGAATGCTTGGCAAATATATCTGAATTGAAGCTAGAGAGTTTCGTTGTCACGTTCGAACATGGGATTGGGGATGACTATTACCAGCCAATAACTGAGCAGATGGCGCTTGGCTTCATCAATGGCGAGAGTCAATGGCCCCTCCCTTCTCGCCATAGAGACCCTGAGAAGACTTGCATTTACACACACGATACAGTGTTTGATTTACACGGCTGGAGGACGGCGGCAATATTCGACTCTCGTGATAGCCCGCGAGGATATTCCATTGCTGATATGCGGGAGATGGAACAGGAGGATGTAGATGAGGTCGGTACCGATGAGGACATTCACGAGCAAACACCTTCTGAGACTGAATCTTCATCCGACGAAACTGGTGATGACGATGACGATGACGATGACCAAGGAAAAAGCGAGGACGAGGATGAGGAAAACCATGGGAACGACGCCGCAGAAGTAGCATCACACCGCAGACGCCTCATCTCCGCTCCCAGGTGGAACTGGACCCAATCCTCCGATGGCAACGTCTACTACTGGGAAGTTCTTGCACAAGATGTCCGCCAGCAAAGTTACCCCACGGGGATTTGGCTCTTTACTCACCGCAATGGGGAACAGGCCTTTGGCGATGACCCCCTCGAATTCTGGAGCGACTGGGAGGGCAGCGATGCGGGCGATGTGGCTGAGGCGACACCCCGGGGGCTTAAGTTTGATCACTATGTAGAACATGCTGGAGCATGGGAGGATACGAATGAGATTCTGATACCCTTCGGAAGAGCTTTGAAGTGGGACAGCAGAGATGGGACGAACTAGAGGGTTGTATGGTCTATTTTGTGTCAACAGAGTGAACAATGCCCAATAACTTTTAGGTAAAGAGATGTAGGGAAAGGGAAAAGATGTATACAAGTGTTCACATGGCTTCCACGGCTCCCCTCTATATTCAAGAATAAACATCCCAACGCTACCCATCATTATACCTTATTGCCACGCATATTGCCCGCTCTATCCATCATTCATATAACCCAGAGATGCCCCTTTCTACTTCGCTGTTACCATATATGGTACATTTTAGTGTATTCATTCAAGCTCCTCCCGCGAACCAGAACGCCTGTCAACCATAGTCTGATGCCCGAGAGACACGCGCGAAGAAAAGATTGCTCATCAAAATCCGGCCAGCTTGCCATATTCAAATCATCTAATAGTCCCTTAGCATATGTGGAATGGCCAGAGGCAAACAACGGGCTTTGTTCAACATACTCCAGCTAACATCGACTCTGAATCTGAAACTGGTTGTCTCTGCCAAACGAGTTGGCCATGTGGTCCGACATTCGCATCGGCCACTTCCTCTATGAGACCCCATTCCCCAGTATCGGGGTCCTTGTGCGCGGATCGGAAGATGATGCTGGTTCCGAATTTTTCGAAGACTAATTCACGGCGCCTTATTTGTAGCCACTGCTGGTTTTGGTTGTCCCCGGCTTCGGCCATGTTCACGACTTCTGTTTCCTCGTTCTTCAGGGCAATGGCTCGGAATACACGGCTATCACGCAGCGCATTGCGCATTGGGTACTGCCCCAGAATGCGGATGGATTCTGCCCTAACCACAGGGTCTCGACAGCCCATTGCAGCCACGAAGAGAGGCCAGGTCCAGCCGGCGTCCATGGAAAAGCCGCAATTCGGACGGGATTGCAGTAATCTCTCGGTCAGGATGTTGATCTCCCGGTACTGCGGAGTTAGACCTTTGACCGTGACGAGGCTGGAGAAGCGGGGGACCGTGGTGTAGATGTAGAGGATCAGGTAGTCGATGCGGATGCTCATGGCTTGGAGGAGGAGCCGCTGATTGTTGGTCTGGCTGATGGCAGGCAGGTACAGGGGCTGAGATGCTTCGCTCCATCGCTGTAGCCAATATCTGGACTCGGCAATGAATTTGGATATCGCCGGGTTTTTGTTGATGCTTGTTAGTTTCATCTCGAGCTCGGCATCGCTGGTCACCTTGCGCAGCGCGAGTCTAGATGACATCATGTTTATCATGGGCAAGTGCTGGACCATCTGTCGTTGAACCAGAACCCAGTAGCCATACATTTCCTCCCAAGACCTGAAAGAGACCGGCATGTCTTCCAACTTGGTGATGGTCATCAACTTGGGCCGAAAGTACGGCGAGTTCTTGGTGAATGGCGCGATTCCAGGGGGTTTTCCAGGTGGCGCTTGAGGAGGGGACTGGCCGCCTTGGCTTTGGGGGCTTCCTTGGCTCGGCGGACTCGGTAAGCCGGTAATTTGGGAACCAGATTGGGGGGAAGAAGCTTGCCGCGGTGTTCCTGGCTGACCGGGAGGACTCTGACCGGGAGAAGAAGGTGAGCTTGTGGTTGGCGACGCCAGGTGTCGGGGGCTGGGCTGTGGTTGTTGCTGCTGCGGTTCTTCACCTCCTGGTTTCGGGGGAGCGAAGAATCTCTTGAATGAGCCCATATAGGATCTCGACTGCAATTCCAGGGGTTTATAGCAGTCTAGAATATCCTGAACGAGGGCAGGTGGCGCGGGAGCAATTCTGACGAGACCGGGTGCCTTGTCGGTGCAGTTGGCGAGCTCGTTCAACATGCTGAAGCCATGAGTGATATGCTTGAGGGCTGCTGGCGTGTTCCCCCGCTGAGTCTCGAAGCATATGAAAAGCAACGACGAGAGGAGAGCCGTTCTCAGACCCTCCCTGGTGGGCTTGGCCTTGGCTTGCATGCGAAGGGCTTCGCAGTAGTATGCTATGGCGTTTAGATAGTGCCTGTTGCTGGTGGTGGGTTCCGCGACTGGGCCCTCCAGCTCATAGGCCTTTCGCAGGGCCCCGACGGCCATGGCGCCATAACGAAGGGGTGATTCCTCTAGAGTCACCTGGGGCATGGTTGCCGTCCAAAGGTGAGTCTGGTTGAGAACACCGCCAAGAAAGTTGACGGATAGGGTAGACCATTCGTCAAAGTACAGTCGCTGATCGTCACTGGCGAATCGGATGGTGTTGACGGCGGGCTCGGTGAGTATCAGGGGTGCTTTCTTGGTATGGATAAGCTTGGCATTGGAGGGTGTTGAGCTGGAGGATTGGGACGAGGTAGTGGTAGTATCGGCATTAGTAGTATCTGCATAGGCATCACAGTAGCCTCGCCATTTGATGCAGTTGAGACATGCTGGCCGAGTCTCGTCGCATTTGACATGGCGTTTCCTAGAGACGGAGAAAAGAGACAGCTGTTAATCGAACGAACCCGTACTGAAAGCGCATAACGGTCCTTGCTGGAGGTCGGGCTGTGTTATCAGACAACTTACTTGCCTGCGCGAACATGACCAGGTCAGCCAAGCTGGACGCGATATGACACTGCTGTTCACTTACATGTGCCGCAGCCAGTCCGAGCGCGGGTCGAACTGCGTCGCGTGTGTCTTGTCCGCGTATCGAGCGCAAAGCGATGTGTGCCGCCTCGGCCCCCTCTTGATGGGGCGGAAGATAACGAGGACTGAGAGGGGCTATAGTTCGTCCATGGATGATAAGCCGTCAGCACAGATCCTGGAACTCGTGATGGCAGGGCCATGCGCCACGAGCAACGGAAGATGACGGCGGCGTCACTCACTCGGCTGACTTGTTCTTGTTGTTTTTGTTGATCGCGACGGTGAATTGAATCTCCATGCCGCCGTTGCTTGTGGCCCTCCTGCGTCAGCGGGGCAGGATCTTGAAGACACTGTCGTTGATGGCACCCGTAGTCGATTCTCCAAGCCTGTCTTGTCTTGCCTGTCTTGCCTGTCTGTATGCTCAGAACTCCAGGGTGGCTTGTCGCAAACGAATCACGCCTTAGGTTGTCTGCAGATAGTAATGCGATGCAGACCAGAAGAGGCGAGAAGAAAAGAGGGGAGGCGATATATGTACGAAGCAAGGCAGCCAACAACAACAGGTGATATTGATATCTCTCTCCTCCCTCCCTCTTCTACCTACTCGTAGGAGTCTAGAAGCAAAGCGCACGGAGCACAAGAAGCGGGGACGGCAATGAATTAGCAATACCCCGTCTTTTTTTTCTTCAACGCTCGTTATCAACAAGGATGAAAGAGCGAGGATCATTTGGATTTAGTATATAGAAACATGGGTCCAAGGTAATGCATCGGCACTGGGCAGAGACAAGAGAGTGGAGGAGGTTCGGCAGAACTCATGACCGAGCCGGGATTCGGCAGCCCAGATAATACCTAGTATTTATCCTGTCGGTACGAGTAATAGTAGTAGTATCCTGCATCTGCATGCAGGTTCACCGTTCGATAGTACTGCGACCAAGCAGGTAGTAGTTAGTGGGCATAGAGCCGCTAGCAAGGAACAGATACCAGTAAGATACCGGTTGGATCAATAGACCCTATGAAGTTTACGGAAACTAGCAATAGTATTAGTACTACTACGGAGTACTGCAACTCACAGTACCCAAGAATCGAGACCAGGATATCCACATCTACATTCTAGAATCAGCAACTTGCAAGCATAGATCAACATGTGACAGGTCAAAGCCCATTATCTGGTGAGTGATCAAGATAACAACCAAGCAAGCACGCAGGTATGGAACGGGAAATCCGGCCAACCACTCTGCTGTGTTCTCAGATTTACATCTACGATTCAAAGCCAATGTGCCAGAAGGGCTGGCAATATGAACAAACATCTAACAGTAATTCCACGTAGTATTTTGCATTATGGATGAGTACAACTTGTATGTGCTTCATATGTCAGAGTCCAAGTACGGAGTACGGCGAGGACACAACAGCCAGCCGACGTATGACGGGAATGGCGTTCGAATTGCCGAGGCCAGCTACTTCGTAGACCCCAGCGCCTATGGAGATACTGCTACTAAGAGCTGCAGGCCAAAAGGGGACCTGTGACTTGGACCCTTTGTGGGCGCAATTGTCTGGCTGCCGGTGGACGATACCTGCGGCCAAGGTCTTGGTGACGGGATTCAACCCAGTCTGCATGCTCTCTCTGTATGTCCGGGAGGCCAGGTTAATTTACTAAGCTAATTCGTCGGCATCTCCGACAACTTTTTGCCCGCACTGAGAGAGTTTGTCATGCAGAGGATCAATATTGGCCGATTACAAATTGCAGCATCCCTATATGAAAGTGGTGGTAAGTAGGACCATTGTCGGGAACCAGGCTCTCATACCGGACCGTTTGTGATGCGATGCGATGAGAAGTGTGTAGAATAGATACGGATCCTGATATGACCTTCGGACGGAACACGGAGGCCGGATCACGCACGGGGCACTCTTCTTCGGCTCGCATCATGCTAAATGCCAAATGCTGCTTCTACCGGCTCCCAATTAATAATAATAGATAATATTAGCCCTCAGTCAAAGAAGCCATCTCAAGGGTGAAAGGCCGGGGATTAGATACGGAGTACGGAGTACTGGGGACTGGACAAGACAGGGGCCACTGATGATGCTTGGCATTTGTCATCTGTTTGGTCGCCGGATTGGGCGATGAGGAGAGAATACGGGAGATGCCCAGTACGCAAGAGTCTATTACTCCGAAAAGGGCTACAAGATTCGATTGCATTACTCCGACGAGTTAAGTGGCAGCGGAATCGCTCTGAAGCTTTTGGCGAAGGAGAAAAGAAAAACCCATGAGGATCGAAGGATCGAATGGTAATAATAATAATAATACGATACATACACGAAGTCCTCGTATGGCTAATAATCATAAATTATCGGGAGTACGAAGTGCTACGAAGTACTACTACTCGTAGTAGTAGTAATATGCCCTACTACTAGGTAGTTATAGTCGTGCCTACTAGTATAGTAGGAAGAATGAGGCGATGACACAGGTTATGATCCCCAAAGCATTCCTTTTCGCATCAGGTGTTTCCTCAGGTTCGACGGAGTAATAATACTATTGCTACGGAGTACTCATACTCGTGCTTCGTGGGGTACATCCATTGTTGCATAAGCTGGGCTCACTGGTTCACAAGGGTTGATCCGCCAACGACCATAGAGGCACGCTAGGAGGCATAAACCAGACACCATTGGTCTCAGACCATGCAAGTCATACTCATAGTGGTCATGACAGCGAACGCGGAGGATCAAAGTCGTGGGGATGGGGACTGAATCTGGATGCTGGAGAGGGCGTCATTCCTATCCCTGCAAGCTGCTGGCCCTAGCAACACTAGCGAGCATTTATTTATGGGTACTATTGTGTGTACTACTACTACTTCGTATTTTTGGATACGGATTCCAAAGGATGAGGCGATGACGACGACGAGGGTGAGGAGAATTCCTGGGGATATTTCTGCCATGCATGCGCTGAAGGGGGTGTTGAATGGGTTGGATTTCATATCTGCTTTGTAAGAGCTGATGGCAGAGGGATACCTAGGTAGATCTCTTCTTCAATATATCCCTAAAAGGGTTGAGGACATGCATCACACCAACGCCTCGTGCATTACGAAACGGCCCGAGCAAACCGCCCGCCTCAAAGGAAGAAGGGCTTCATGCTTCTGACCCTCTCAGCGCAGTGGTTTAATTAATGAATACGAGAGCATGACTGTCGGAGTTCACCATTGACTATCACGTCACTCACTCCAAGCTGCGTGCTGGAAGAAGCAACTTGATGATAGTACTTCGTAGAGGCGTTCTCATTTTGGATATCCAGCTGCATGTACTCCGTACTCCGTACGAAGTAGGCTGCCGTAGTTTCCGTCATGTTCTCGTGGCTCCCAATCGAGAAGAGCCCTCCTCTGCCTCTCCCGTTGGCATGGAGAGCCTAGATGCAGGTTTGACGGCGAGGCTTAAACGCCGAAGCGGCGCGACTAATGCGCAAACTCGAATTCGATCCCGCAGCATTCATTTCCGTGTTTCCGTCTCTTCCCAAGAGCTCAACCCTCTGGCCGGGGATAGGCGATGTCGACGTCTTCTTCTCGCTCGCTCGGTTAATGAAGACGAGGAGGGAGGGGGGTTTTCGAGAACTCCGAGAGCAGAAAAGAAGCCATCGCCCAATTCACCAATTCAAGAGCCAATTCATGCCGCCTGGAGCTGGACCCCTGTCGCCTTGGCGCGCCATTGCGACAATTATGAAATTGTCAAGTCCGAGGATTTGTTGCGGTTCGTTCTTTTAGCACTCCAAAATTACCAACTCGCACCTAAACGAGACCCGCACACACCTCCTGGGGGCGCTGTGATAGCTGTATTATTACGAGTACTCGGCCCTCCGTTAGCAGGCACTACGAAGTACGACTACTGCTGATCTGCTCTTCTGCTCCCTCCGCTGTTGTCTCCTCCACTCTCCCTTTCCTTTCCTCACACGTCACACACACTCTCTCCTTGATTCTGTCAATCCAAAACAAAGACCCCTCGCTTCGTCTGCATCTCTTGTCGGCGATACCCTGCTTCAGACCACGGTCGCTGACCCGGCTCAGGGTTGTCCATTCGTTCAGCCTTGCGAGCCACTACGAGCCACTGCGACCTTTGCTACTCTCGTCAGCTTGTCAGCTGTTGTTGTCGTCGCCTCAGCCAGAGCATCAATTCTCACAGCTGCTGAAACTGATGCTAATGCTGATGCCAAGCAACAATCAACAAACACGCACGCACGGCCTTTGCTCCTGATCACTCGTTCCTTTGTTCTATCATTCATTCGCTCGCTCGCACTCTTGCGCAGCCATGCAGCGCTACCACAACGGAGACTCCCGCGAGAGGGTGCCTCTCGATTCCTCAATGGCCTATGCCCACGGTGTCTACCCTAATAGATCTCCTTCTCCAGCGAACCACGCCTACTCACAGCACGACACGCCGTACCACGATGCCTCCCCTCGACATCAGCCGGTCCCCGCATCCTTGAGCATTGGGCACGACCAGAATAGCTACCATGGTTCCTATGACGATTCCGAAGTGCCTCCGCCACCTCGGCACGGCGGTCATGCGAATGCGTATTACGCCCGAGGGCAGCCTGAAGAGAATGACCATGATACGGGGTACGCCCATGTCCAGCGACTTGCTCATAGCACAGTTACCCCGGGTGCTGACAACTTCAGCGCATCTGCTGCTGGTGGAGTGGCCAGCATCGCCTACGGTGTTGCTGAACGCAACGCAAGAGACAGTGGCATGGAAGCAAGGCATGGAGCTGGCGGGCTTCCTCCTCCGCCTTCTTTTGCCCAGCAACCCAACGTGCCGCGCCAGACATATGCCCCCAATGGCAAGGGCTACAACTACGATGTCGAGCCCGGCTCTCAGCATTCCGGTATTAACCCCCTAGGTATGCCAGCTATGGCCTCAGGCTCGCGTTCTCCGTCAAGGAGTACTCACAATATCAACGATCCTTTCAACGACCACCCCTATCAAGTGTACTCAAACACCCCCAGGAACAACAACTCGAACCTCGGCATCGTGAATCCTAATGAGATCGAAGATGACGAGGACGACGGTTTGGACTATTACAGAAACAGTCATCGGAATTCAATGCTCAGCGCAGCCAATTCGGACCGCCCAGCCAGAGCAAGCGTTGGTGCGGCTGCAGCTGTAGGAGGAGTAGCTGCAGCTGGTGGTGCTGTCGGAGGTCTTCTAAGCCGCAATCGTGAGTATATCCGCCCATGTTTTCCCACGGGACGAGGGTGGTAACATAAAACAGACAACAATGGCAGTGGGGGAGGAGGAGACGGCGCCGGACACATTCCCGGCTCTGGCCAGGAGAAGTCATCCAATTGGCTGGCAAACCAAGATGGCAGAAGCAAAAGGTTCAAGTGGATCGTCATCGGCGTCATCTTCCTGGTCATTGTCGGTGCCATCGTGGGTGGAGTCGTGGGAGGCCTGATCGGAGGGAGCAAAAACGGCGGTAAAACTGGTGACGGCCAGGGCAGCAGCGGATCGGCCGCTGACGACACCAAGCAGAATGGCGATCTCGACATCAACAGTCAGGAAATCAAGGATCTGCTCAACAACCCGAACCTGCACAAGGTGTTCCCAGGCATGGACTACACCCCACTCAACACCCAGTACCCCGACTGTCTGCATAACCCACCATCGCAAAACAACATCACTCGAGATGTGGCCGTGCTCAGCCAGCTCACCAACAAGATTCGACTCTACGGTACCGACTGCAACCAGACGGAGATGCTTCTCCACTCCATCTCGCAACTCAAGATGACCAAGGACATCAAGGTGTGGCTCGGTGTGTGGCAGGATAATAACGAGACCACCAACGCGCGGCAGCTAGACCAGATGTGGACCATTCTCGACACGTACGGCGCGGACCCCTTTGAAGGCATTATTGTTGCCAACGAAGTCCTCTTCCGCCAGCAATTCACCATCGCCACCCTTGGAACATTGCTAAGCGGCGTTCGAACAAATCTCACCAAAAAGGGCATCAATCTCCCTGTTGCGACCTCGGATCTCGGCGACGATTGGACCGAGGCCCTCGCCGCCGAAAGCGATTACATCATGGCCAACATTCATCCTTTCTTCAGCGGCACGCCAGCCAACAAGGCTGCTGCGTGGACTTGGAATTTCTGGAAGGAGCGTGATGGGCCTCTCTGGAAATCGGACAAAATAAAGAACGTCATTTCTGAAACCGGGTGGCCTACTGCCGGTGGCAAGAACTGCGGCGGTCCATCCACATGTTCTGACCCCTCAGTTGCTGGTATCGACGAACTGAACACCTTCATGAATGACTGGGTCTGCCAGTCGCTCCAGAACGGCACCAATTATTTCTGGTTTGAGGCCTTCGATGAGCCTTGGAAGCACATATTTGACACAAGCACCGCTAGCTATGAAACCCACTGGGGCCTGATGGATCCTGATCGTAAACTGAAACCTGGAGTGAAGATACCCGACTGTGGTGGCAAGACGGTCTCGTGAGAGACGGGAACTAGTGGGCATGGTTGAGGGCGAAATGCCGCGCGACGGGAGCAATGATTATTTTACATGGTTTCTGGACAAGCGAAAAAAAGACAAGAAAAAAAGATCCAACGATGGGAAACGACGAACTTGAGAACACCTGCTTGACACCTTGATGGCGGATGAAGCCAGATCCAACGAGTCCGGATGATCCCACGACCTTTTTTCTTCTTTTTTTTAAGCTTCAGAGGCATGCTGGATAACGATTCAACGGAGGCATCTAATGTCTCCATTCTTTTCTTCACTACGGCTTGTAATACAGTTTACATTGGGCGTTTGGGCGTGAGGGACACCAAAGGGTGGCATTTGTTCGCAGCATATCTGTATGGTATGGTATGGTTCATTTCCTGCGTTGCGTTACCATCTCCTTATCCGCTTCGATCCAATGCAGCTATGGGATAAAATAGTGCAGGGAGAATGACGGGAGGTACTACATGGCCAAGTATATAGGGTATTGTAGTCAGAGTACCTGACGCCGAATGTAGATGCATATATTGTATGGGATTTTATTTTATGACTCTATCAATTTATCTTTCCTTCAAGTCTATTCAGAAATACTGGTAGCTTTCAGCTTATTGACGAGATGCTCCTCGTCTTGGTTATCGGTCGTGGCAGACTCGGCACCACGCTTTGACTCTGGCTGACCGTCCTTATCGATGACATTTGCAGTGGGAGAATTGTGACCTAATGGCCGGAAGTATAAAGACGTGCTTGAAAAGGCAGTGGTCAAGGTGGTATCCAGTGGAAAGGGGCATTTCTTGTACCTTTGCTCCATGTCCCGTAGGTTAATGAGATCGGTGCTTGGTTCAGACGAGAGGCTGACTCTGCGAGAGGTTAACTTCAAGTATCTGACACATGCAGAAGAATGGGGAGCATACTGATCCCAGATATCCCACCCCGTGCCGACAAATACAGCTGGAGGTCCATTTTGCACAGCTGCAGCGTAAATAGGTCGATAGAGGTGCACGCCAAAGAGGAAGCTGTTCTGGTCGACTACTTCACAGCCCTGGGGTGTGTCAACGACGCGATGGCCGAGGGAGGTGAGGAAAGCTATGTCGTGGGTTGTGAAGATGGGCTCTTGGAAGACGCAGGGGATATTCTCCTTTTGCTTGGATAGTTTTTCTGTTTACGGATGTGTGTTAGTTAGTTCCATGACTTTGGGACTTTAGGTTGAGTGACCTAGTTCTTCGACTATGATGAGAAAGGCAATGAGTTGGACGTAGGCTTTGCGCTTTGCTTCCCACCCGCCGTCTGGGGGGTCAAAGGAGCCGATGCCGAGACATATCGCTCTCGAAATGGGAGCTGAAGAAGAAGAAGAAGATGCTGCTGTCGCGGTAGAAGAGACGATTTTGCGGAGGGAAGCGCAGCAGGAGGAGTGTTCCCACTGGATGCGGATGGTGTGATATTCGGAGGTGATGTCCGAGACGGAACGGAGATTCTCAGTTCGTGGTGTGAAAGATTCTTGGAGCTGGGAAGAGGGAGAAGAGGAAGAAGAAGAGGATTGATGGCGCTTGGAGCGACGAGATTTGGACTTGATTTGCGTCCATCCTTGGTCTTCGGGATGTTGTGAGAGTGTGTTTGATGGGGGAGAGAGTGTGTTGCCGTCCGTCATTGGGATGAAAAGATGTGGGAGCAAGATAGGTATTATTGACTTGGGCTCTCAATCTCTAGCACAATCTCTTATATGTGGAATACCCGTGGATGAACTTGCAGAGCGCTCAAGTCTCGACTTTTCATATGTGAGGTTGAGGTTTAGGGTAGATTTAATACTGGGGGTTGCACGGGTCAACACCATCAAATTTTTGGGTGACCCCAAGTATAACACCCTACTATCGCAAGCGACAACAGCACGATACACTATATAGAAGATCCAACATTCAGAACACAGTACAACTTAAAGGCTTTTTGCTATATACGATTTTAGTGATTATTTTCTTTGTATACTCAAGTTTTATGATACTACTGCGCAAGACTGGATTTAATGTAAATTAATTTAAACAGACTACAAAGTCGCGAAAGGTAACCTCACGATGGTATATGTGGAACAGGCATCTGACCATCCGGAACTGTGCACAGGCGGTAGTCGTAATCGTAATATCTAGGTAGTAAAAGCAGTTTGCAAAATAAAAGCATATCGTTAACCTTGCATTTAGGTAAATGAAAAATCTAAGTATTCTACTCCGTAAACTGGCTATATAATATAAGAAAAAAAAGTAAAAAAAGTAAAAAAAGGCTTATTGCTAATAGGAGTTATGTCACGGCCCGACCATTATAAGAACGTGACATGGTACGTACCCGGCGAAACCTTGGATAGACGAACCAATCAGTATTGGATTACTTGGGTTACTATAGACTATAAAGTAATCCCAGTGAGCCAACGGAAGGACTCACTATAGATCACTAGGAAAACAAGTGTGATCTAAGGTGATCCACGATTATTCCCTTTATATATATACGACTGGCTTATCACTTATTTAGTATAGTTACTTAGACAGTCGTTAACAATTGCATTCACCAGAACCACCTGTTCTACAGAATCGTGACTACGTTACCCTGCTCAGTATTCATCCTTGACCTCTCTATCAACATGAACCCACGAACCTCGGTTTATCCCTTAAGAATCAACCCGGACCGTCACAAGTTAAACCTTTATTGCGATATATATTTAGTATTAAAGTCTCGCACTATTAATTAATTATATTATAATAAAAGAATATATTAAAATTAAGAGAGTAAATATATTAAGGAACTATAGCGGTTTAACTTTTAAAGCTATTTTAACTATAAAGTATAAACCTATAAATAGTAATTAATTTAATAATATAGTTAATTATAGTATTTTCGCGATATTAAGTATAAAGTATAAAGTAGCTTATAATATACTTTGTCGAGGGGGAATTGGCACTCTAAACACATATACACACATACACCAACAACAACCTGAATAGAGCGCGGTTCCCGCGCTCTTGATAGAACCACGAAGCCGCAGTTGGGTAATATAGGGACTAAAAGATTACTGCGAATCATTTAATTATAATGCCTGCAGCCGAAAGCAACCAACAGTTACCTCTTTATGCCTTAGCGGCCATAAAATCACAGGTAAGGTAATATATTAAGGGAGAACGCAGGTTGTTTTGTTATTAAACTAGGTCTATCTGTTTTATATTTATACTTTTACGCTTTCCTAATCTAGTAGTTGCTTAAATAAGTAACTGACTTTTTTAAGTAAGTTAGTAAAAAGGAGTGTAAGTGTATTAGGTATATCAGTTACCCTTAATAAAATACTTTAACTGCTATAATAGTATTAATTCTATTATTTAATAGCTTATTACTAATATTTGATTAATAAATATTATTTATTTATTTATTATTTATTAAATAATTATTAAAGCTTAGCTTAATAAACTATCTTTTAAAGTAAATATTTATTAATATTAATAAAGTAATATACTTTATATATTTAACTTTATTATTTTATAATTAATATTGCCTATAATATTAAAGTAAATATTATTAATAAATATTACTAGTAAAGGCTGTTTATTAAAATACTATATATAAGGGTATATAGACTTATATATATATAATAATATTCTTTATAGCTTTAAATTCCTTAGATTCCTAATAATTCTATTAATTCCTACCAATTTCCAACATTGCTTGGTATTTCTGTGACGATCCGGGTTGATTCTCAAGGGATAAACCGAGGTTCGTGGGTTTATGTTGACAGAGAGGTCAGGGA
>JAOALB010000330.1:0-17082 GCA_025331125.1 Mycogone perniciosa
ACCCTAACCCTAACCCTAACCCTAACCCTAACCCTAACCCTAACCCTAACCCTAACCCTAGTATAACAATATTAATAAACAATAAATAAGCCTATATTTATAAATGAAGCCAACTCTATAATACCCTTTCATAAAAGTACTATAGTGCTATATACATCAGGGAATTATATACAGGTCCTTAAGAAATGAAACCATTTCTGCTAGATCCAAGCAATATTGGTAGTGAACTTTTAGATTCTGAGAAGTCTAAGTTTTCTTAATCAAAATGAATTCTCCACAATTCCCTATAGGCACTACTTGTAAAGTCGCTCCGCGTATGCATAGCCAAAATATTGTCACTGACCAGCATATCACCTTTCTGCCAGGTGTGGTAGTACGTGACTCGTCGGTCGTGCAGTAGACTGTCCAGCTCGCGGCAGATAGCGTCTGAGACCTCGGGAGTTTGTCCGTCGATGGTAATCGTCGTCGCCTCGAAGTTCGTTTTGCTCTCAGGCCAGGGTTCATGATATCGTAGGCAAGGCTTGCCAGTGGTCGGGTGATTGGAGACAAGAGGCAGGCCATTCAACTGAGTGCTGTCGAAGGAGGAGGTCGAGACGGACCAAGTGAGTGCCTTCAAGGCCTGGAGAGGGAGATGAGAGGGAAGGTGTTTGAAGAAAAAAGTCGAGGTGGAGAAGAGAGTGAACCCAGTTCCGGAGGGAGATGGCGTGACAGCCGTGAAGAGTTGGAATCTACAATCGAAGTTAGTATTGTTACGAGAAACTTAAATGTGTCATGAAACTAACCGAGGGGGGTTTGGAAGCTTGTATACGGTGCCGTCATCTCTCGTCCTCTCCACTGTCTTGAAAAGGCCATCAAAATGGAATGGCATCCACTCAGAGGAGAGAACGTTATTGAGGCCTCGTGTGTCAGCGCCGCGGTCCTTGACTTCGAGTAAGATCCCAAACTTCCACGGAAGTGGGATGCCAAACTCGGAAGCCTTTTCAACATACCTCTGTCGCTGCCCGGTTCCAGAAAAGCCGCGGAGGACTACAGGTGAGTTGACTTCGGAGAGGGTGCGGACCTTCTGAGAATCAATATTCTGCATCGACAGTTTGTTGGATCCCTTGGCAGGCTTGATTAGGACACCACATGGATACAAAGGAGTGACAGTAATAGACCCCGAATCCCATGTGTACAGTTCACTCTTCTCTCTGAAATGTGATGGCCTACCATCCTCGTATACGAGCTCCCATACAGGATCGTCACGAAAGGTCTGTGCAAGGCCGCTCGTTATAGTGCCGTCCAGCCTGACGGCAAGAGCACAGTGCCATGGGGTCGTGAAGCTGCTGTCAGTGGGTAGAGTGCTGACTGAGATTTTATTCTGGCCAGTGGAAAGATGGATAGAAAGACGGACATGGTTAGGGAACCTCTCTCGGACGGCACGCGAAAATGCCTGGCCGCGGATGAGCATCTGCTTAGCGATATTCTCGGTACCTTTCTTGAACTTGGACTTGGAGAAGCTGTCTGAGACTGGGTATGTCTCAGCAAGGTCGGTCTGGAGGAACTTGACGTAGCCACGGTAGGTTAAGCAGACATCCTGATCCTCAGCAATCTTTTCAGAAACATTCCAGTCTTTCCTGCTGAAATTGTGCATGAGGGCAACGCGGAAATTGGTGGCGTTGGTAACATAGGAGACCTCATCCAAGACTGTGGGAATGGCTAGAGGAACAAGGTCACCGAGTCGCGAGAAGCGAATATGATTAAAGCCCTTGGCCATTGCCATCTCCCGCAGCGCTTGTCCATATGCCCAGACATCGGAGTCTGTGATACTAAGGAGATCTTGAACGATCGAGGAATTGTAAGCGAATGCGCTCGAGCTTTCTCTATCTTGACGTACCATTGTACACAATTCCATCAGAAATAATGGTAAGCTCAGCTCCAGGGTTGTAAATATCCTTGATAGCGGCACAGAGGCCGTTGAGATGGGCCAAGGCAAACTCTTCAGCCTTATCTGGTAGCCGACCAAGAACCTTGACCTTGGTGTTAGGGGACTTAAACGGGAAAGCAGGAAGAGCCATCTTGACTGGCTGGCTGGTCTTGACATGGCTGTATACCTGCGTCAAGCCAGCTAGCAGGCCGATATCTGACTGTATACCTTCTGCACCTGTACGTTTGTTCTGATACCGGTAGATGACCTCAATAACCCTTGCCGCCATATCGATATGCAAAGGATTAAGGACATTGCTGGAGAGAGGTAGGACAACATGGCCTGGAGCACCCTGAAAGGCGGGCTCCATGAATAACGGATCCATCATCTTGAGAGATATGAGGAAGGGAAAGTGGAATAGGCAGAGATGAAGAACTAAGAGGCAGGTTAAGGGTTATATGTAAATAATACACAGTCGTAAAAGTCGGGGTGAAACAAAATTGACAGGCAAAGAGGATAGAAAAAAGATGGTATGAAATTAATGCATGAGAGGGGTTTTCAAGTCTGTTTCGTCGTTGGGAGTCTCCAAACGACATATATGTGCATTACTGGACCACTAGCAGCAAGCCCTGATTCGCGCCATCATTTCACAAAAGCATTAAACATTTGATTTGCGACGCAGACACACCCGAGAATTTCATTTTAGTCATCAGTGTAACATCACAGCTGACTCAGGGCTAGGGTTACTTGGCTGGCTGTTACTATGTAGGCCACTGCCTTCCTTGTTGAGGCAATGGTGAAGATACTACCCAGTAAAATCACCTCTTCATGCACTTCGCACACCCAGGACTTATCGCGTACAACTGAGTGAGACACAACTGCTTTCTAGCGAATCCATGGTACTGAATTAAGGCTCGGGGCACTGATATGACAAGTCACATAAACTTAGGGAATAATCCTAATACGACATGATTTTGAAAGACTTTGCCTTTATTTCTCCATGGAGATCCTTTAGGTTTTCAAGGATTCAATGCCGAGGACCCATGTATTACTAGAATGACATAATACCCGCTTGAAATTTTCCTTGGCTCCATCTCGGCCACATCTTGGCTGCTACTTCATGGTGGGCACACCCAGATCAGAATCTAACTATGGAGTAAAATCGCCGCAATTCCCGTGTCCCGCAGATGAAGCCTAAATAACACCTACCAAACCAAGTAATGGTGCGGTTTCTAATCAGGAACTGTCCATCAAAAAGACCGGCCAAGCTTCTTAGTCTAGTTAAGCCAAGGCGGGAGGCCGAAGCGGGATACCGATGAGGGGCCTCCTCGGCTCACAGCTAGCGCCAAAGTGAGGGGCCGTTTGCAAATGGCGTCCGAGTACTCCGTACACCCTCCGTTACGGGGTAGGAGGAGAACTAATTTTTAATCTCGTGATGATACTCTCGATTTTTTCCTTATATACTCCGTATGTATATATATTACTTGTGCTACAAAAAAACACCGCATTAACCCATACTGTCTTAGATGGATGTGTGAGTAGCAGCAGTAAGAGTAATCAATCCACCACATAATCGTTCGATGAAGACCCATGCTTCTTTTATACCCCACCGTGTGTGTGACTGCATTGGCTGGTAGTCGCGGAGCATTGGGAAATTAATCCCCTGCCCTTTCCAACCGACATACGGAATATTATTACGCATCATGTCGTCGGAGCCTTGGTAGTAATCGTACTAAACGCGTTTAAACGGCCAGGTCTTGGACCGCTGGTCTCCGCGTCTGACTTTTCTGTGGATCAGAACAGGTGATCTACAATATCAAACCCCAGTGTGCCAATCGGCTCCCCGTCTTGCACCATTTTATAGGCATTCCACTCGTTCTTTATGTACAAAGTCACACACTACATAAACAGATTGTATACTATCTTCATCTTGATGGTTAACTTAAAATTTTGTACACTTTGCTTTGGAAAAACAGACACCATCAAGTCGACACACACACACTATGGCTGGGACACATATCGATCTAGCTGTCATTGGCGGTAAGATCCCTTCTAATCTGCGATTTTCCAACATTGCTTTCTTTTCTAATAGCATCAACCTTCTTAGGTGGTCCTACAGGGATGTTGACTGCTCTCCTGGCGAAGAGACTTGGAGCTTCAGTTCTGGTTCTAGGTATTTAGCCTTGTTCTTTTCACTTTTTGCGGCACACGCTCACTGGCAGAATGGCTGGCAGACGCCAAATCTCAGACCCTACAGTTAGGTAGAGCTGATGCTTTAAATGCGAGGTCCCAGCAGTATCTTGACATTATTGGCATACTCGACAAGTTGATTTCCCAGGGTCTGAGGTGCAACAGTAAGTCTCGGGGATAGATCTGTCACCAATGTCCTGTGTTCTGACAAGTTTCAGCAAGCTCGATCTTCAAGAACGGTGGCTTTTTCTCGCGACAAAGCCACTGGTGGACAGGACTTCAACATGTACTGCATAAAAACTTCCTCATGATTGGGCAGCCCGTTGTGGAGCAGCTTCTTGCAGCAGAGTTGAAGGAATCCGTATGTTATGGCGAGCCTGTTGAATCTGTTTTCGAAACCGAGTCCGGGGTTGATATTGCCACGGTCTCCAGACGCATTGTACATAGCACGTACTGCATTGCATCCGATGGGGCAAGATCCATGGTTCGTCAGACATTGGGAATTCCGTTCACAGGCTCCAGGCCAGAGATGACGTGGGCTGTCCTAGACACCTTCATCGACAGTGATTTCCCCCGCTGTCATGAGATCATTACGTTTGAGCTTAACGGCGAATCCCGCGTAGCGTGGATCCCTCGTGAGCGAAACATGGCGCGTTTCTACGTCCTAATCGATGGAGAGATTACTCAGGAGAAAGCGAAGGCTTCTATCAAGAATCACCTAGCTCCATATCAGATCGAGTTTACCAAGACGGAGTGGTTTAGCACATTTGAAGGTGAGCACACTGCAGCCAGGCGGTCGCTTCTGTTCCCCACCATGGACTGACATTTGAATTAGTCAAGGAGAGAATTGCTGCAACCTTTATTTCTCAAGGCGGCAAGGGGAGGATCATCCTCGCGGGCGACGCCGCACACTCGCACTCAGTTAACGGCGGACAGGGCTTGAACACGGGACTGTCTGATGCGTTCGGTTTGGGATGGAGAATTGCCTACATCTTGAAATATGCGGACAAGCTTGCCTCGGGTGCAGCCCAAAAGATTCTCCAGAGCTATGATGTAGAACGGCGGAAGATCGCCGAGGATGTAATCCGGGTTGCCGCCCGGCTGGTGAGAGACACCAAGTTCGAAGCCGCCCAATATGTTGGAAATGTTGAGAAGAATGCAGCCTATATCACAGGTAATATCGATGGACCCACCTGGTGGTGTGTCCTCAGATTATGCTGACGCGTCCTGGATAGGAATGGGCATCGCATACCATGATCTCGACTCGCCCGCTATCCATGAGTCAGAAGTGGGAATATGGAAGGCTGGCCGAGCATGTCCAGACATTGAACTCAAGCTCCCCGGTACCATGGTGGTGCAACGTCTCTACAGCACGGTCACGTATGGAAAGTACCTGGTGCTCGTGGCTGGTGACTATATGGGTCATATAGGCAAATTCAATGATCTCGTAATATGGATCAGAATCTTACCAAATGATGGAAAAAGGGAGCATAACCTCAACGAGGGTAGTGCGTCGAAATATCTGACCGAGGTTGTAAAGAATGGCGAGAATTACGCTATTGTGGTTCGGCCAGACATGTATATTGCATATGCAGGCACATTGGAGGGTGCAGCCAACTATCTGGAGGGCATTTTTATTTAATAAAGTGTTCGACCAAGAATTAGACCTAAAGTTCAAAATCACTATACCTGTTAGTAGGTCCTTTAGAAACCAACTATTAGACTTTGCCTAATAGTTAACTATAAAAGTCTTGATATATTATAAAAGTTTAATGTATACAGCTACTACCTATATTTATTTTAAGTATATATAGATTTATATATACTTAAAATAAAAATATATAATATTTTAACTATTATAATTTAACTATATTAAAAATAACTATTTACTATATTATATTAAAGCTATAATCGCTATTTTATTACTAAATTAAAAACTATTAATATAATTTATTTACTTTTAAAAGGTTTTTTTAAAATATATAAAATTTATATTAAAGGAATCATAAAGTTTTATAAAACTTTAAAATACTTAATATTGAAGGCTTAATATTTATTTTAAGAATTACTATTTATATATATTTATATTTTTATTTATATATAACTTTTAAATTTACTGTATTTAATTTCTAATTAATTCCTTATATTTTATATACTAAACCTAATTTTATATAATAAATTATAAACTTCAATAAAAGTTAATTAAGTTTTTTTAAAAGATATAGCTTTATAGCTTTATAATTTTATTATTTATTAGAATCTTTTTATATATTAAATTTTTAAAGTTATTAGTATTTTACTTTATAGCCTATTTATATTATTTATAGTTATTATAAATATTAACTTTATTATTAATAAATTTAATAGCTTAAATAAAGACTCTAATAACGTAGTTAATGTAATAATCTAGGTTGATTTTTAAGGGATAAACTAAGATTTGCAGGGTTTATATTAATAGAAAGGTTAAGGATAAATACTAAACAGGGTAATATAGTTACAATTCTATAGAACAGGCAGTTCTCGTAAATGCAATTTATTGATAACTGTTTAAATAACTATATTAAATAAGTGATAAGCTAGTTATATATATATAAAAGGAATAATTATAGATTACGTTAAATTACACTTATTTTCCTAGTAATTTAAGTGAATCTTTCTATTAGTTTACTGGGATTACTTTATAGTTTATAGTAACTTAAATAATTTAATGCTAATTAGTGTATTGTCGCGGAGCGCGGCACAGCTATGTGGAGCATAGAGAGAAATAGGAATGAAGCTTAATTCTAGTAATGAATATGCCGTAATGGCCTCGCTATATATACATATAGCTAATACAAAGGAAAACGTAGAATGTATGCGTTGTAAGCGCCTATACAGTCTGACACATCGCTTACGCGATGTGTATGTCAGCTGGTATCTGCTATATAAGCAGATAAGAGCTCCTTAGCGCTGATAAGCGCTGATAAGTGGTAGGTCCTTAGCCTACCTAACTTAACATTTATCTATTTAAGGTTCCTTTAGGTATATATAATATTATATTTTTAAATAGTTAGGTTATAATATAATATCCCCCTCCTTTTAATTTTATCCCTAAAACCTATTAATTCCTTTATAAATACTGCTATACTTTATAGTTTATAGGTATAATACCTTTATTTTATATTTTATATTTCTATTAATAAAATATTAAGTTGCGTAATAAAATCTTATTTTTATAAAATTAAATAGCGCTTTACCTTTTCTTTATTAATTAAAGCTATTAATAATTTTATTATATTTTATTTATTTTATTATAGTTATAATCCTTTTTATAAAATAATTATAAATAACTTATATTACAGTATATATATATAGTAGGGTTATTTATATAATAGTTTTAGTATTATACTTTCTATAAGTTTATTTTTTATTAAGTTTATTGATTTTTCTTTTTCTAATTTATAGTATAGCGTAATATATAATTTTAAAAAAGTAAAAGATAAAGTAAAAAAAGGAAGAGACTAAGGTTTATTTCCTCTATATTTAGTAAAAGTTAAATAAGGCTTTTGCGAAGCTAGTGCAGTTAAAGTAATAGCGCTAGTTTATAGTGTCTTATAGTTATAAAATAGTTTATTGTAGTTTTAAATCCCTAAATAAATTAAATAAAGTAAAATATTATAAGGCAGAAGCTGCTATTAATATACATTCCTTTAAGGCTATTAATATAATTAATTAAACTGCTTTTAGGTCGCTTAATTTATTATTAATAGGCTAAAAGTTTAGTAAAAGTATTAGAGTTCTATTTAAAAGTATATTAAATATTCTTTAAGTTCCTAGAAGTTATATTCTTCTTTATAGTGTTTTTACTTTATTAAATATTAGCGTTTATTATTTTTTATTTTTATAGCTTTAATTTCTTTAACTTTATATTCGTTTTTAACTAGTAATACTTTAATTAAGTTTATAATTAATTTATTTTTTAATTTATTTTATAATACCTTTTTAAATAGTAAAATATAAAATATTAAATAAATTTAAATACTATTTAATAGTATAAGTTTATAAGTAACTTTTAAAATAACCTTGTTAATTAAGTAAGGTTTAAGTTTGTTAAAATTTAATTTATTATTTAATTGCGTTAGTTTAATATTTATAGTCTTTTTTTTAATAAATAATAATATAAATAAACTATATCTCTCTCTTTAAAGATTAATCCGTTTAATTTATATTTATTAATATACTTCTTTATTCTTTTTAATATAAACTAAAGGTATATTTATATTCTTTTATATAACTACTATATACTTTTAGCTTTAATCTATATTTTAATAATATATAAGCCTTTCTTTAACACTTTATATATATTTAGCGTAAAGTTGTAATTAATATATAGAAAGCTAAGTCAAGTTAACTTTAAAATATTACTATTATAAGATATTTCTATAATAATAGCTTCTTTATATAATTGTTTTAGTTAAAGTTAATATAACTTTTTAAATAAGCTTTAATAATCTAGTTAATATATTTTATTTAGCTATTTATTTATAAGTAATATATAGTATTAAACTTATAACTTATATTTCATTAATTTATAAGTATTTACCAGAATTTAAATGTAAAGGTTAAACTTTAATTAAGAATAGTTTTAACTGGAATTATATAGTTAACTAAAATAAATTATAAAAATATATAAGCTAGTATTTCTATATCTATTACTTTTTTATATAAAAGGAAGTAAAAGTGTTTAATAAATTAGTTTATAATTATTAAAATATTATTATATTTAACTTTTACTTTAGGTTTAATAGATAATCGTAGTTTAATAATAAAGTTTAATAAAATTAACTTTTATAGTTATTTTAGTACTAATAAAGGTTAAACTTTACTATATAGTTTATATTTTAAAGGTTTAACTATTTTATAACTTATATAGCAAGAAATAATATTTTATATTATTTTTTAAGCCTTTAAAACTTAAAGTATTTTTATATTTATTTATAGGTTTTGCAAATACTGTTATATCTATATATTATATATTAATAAACTGCTATAACTATATTCTTTTAAAGTTTATTTAAGATTTAAATGTTTTTATTTTATTATTAAATTATTTTTTTATTAAAATTTATATTTTCCAGGAATTTATTATTATTTTAGGTAATATAATACTTTTTAATACATTAAAGTATATTATTATTATTAGATATTTTATATATAGCTTAAAGTGCTATTTATTAATAGTGTCCTTTAAGGGTTTATTTTAAGATCTGCTTAATATATTTAATTTTTCTTTAATTATAATCAGCTTATGTACTAAATATATTTGCTTATTTATTTTTAAATCTTTTTAATAGATTAAGATATAATTAAATTTTAAAATGTATTTTATATAGTGGATTGATTTTCCAGAGAGTTATTAAACTATTGCGAAATATATAATATTTTTATAGTTAGTATATACTTTAACTTTATATATTCCTTTTAATAGGTAATATCGCTATCTTTTAAATATAAAAATAATAGTAAGGAATTCTTTATTATAAATCAGGTAATTTTATTCTATACTATATAATACTTTAAAGTAAAAGGCAATAGGGTATAGTTATAACGATCTAGGTTAATTCTTAACAGTTAAACCAAGGCTTATGGGTTTATATTAATAGAGAGGTTAAGGATAAATACTAAGCAGGGTAATATAGTTATAATCCTATAAAATAGGTAGTTTAAGTGAATAATTGTATTAATAACTGTTTAACTAACTATATTAAATAAGTAATAAGTTAATTGTATATATATAAAGGAAATCTTTATATAATAACTAGCATTTTAGTAAATATTACTATAATTACTGTAATAGTATAGTAATTAAATAAATAATTATACCTTTTAATCTAATAAGCGTTTACGTAATTACCTTTATTGCAGTAATTACTCTTTAATAATTAGTAAATATAACTAATATGTTCCTATATCCCTATAACTTAATTTTTAATATAGTTAGGTTATAATATAATATCCCCCTCCTATTAGTTTTATCCCTAAAGCCTGTTTTTTAATCCCTTCCCCTTTTTTATATATAATATCTTTTTTCTTAATTATTTATTATATTTAATAATTTACAGCCTATTTATACTAAATCGACTTTCTATTATTATAAGCTTATAAATTTAATTAATAGAAACAGTTTTAATATAATACTTTATTTTTATTATCTTTCTTATAGCCTATAATATTATATAAGCAATTATTTTTTAAAATACAGTAAATATATTTATATTAGCTGTTTATATAATAGTATAAAGGTTATATTTATAATTTACGTTTATTTAAAACCTTTAATAAAAATTAATTCTTTCTTTTATTTATAAATTAAGTTTAAGTTTTAAATTAATATAGTTAATAAAATATAAGTAAATTGAAAGTTAGTAAAATAATACTATTATTAGTATCTTTATTAATATTTAAAGAAAGTATATTATTTAAAGCTTTAATTTATAAATAAATTAAATATTATAGGTAATATTAATATATTATTAAGGTTTAATTATTATACTTTGGTAAACTATTATATTATTAAGCTTAGGGTATTATTAGATTCAAGTATAATTAATACAATTAAATTTAATAGTTTTAACTTTATATTTAAAATAAAAGCTTTTAGTATATATTAACCTGCTTTCTTTTATTATATATATTAAAGGTATAACCTACTTTTTATAGTAAAAGTAATATCTTTTAATAATATACTTTTAATATAACATTTGAAAGTAAAGTAATATAATATATATACTATTTAACTATATTAAGCTATTAATGAATATTAAAGTAATAGTTAAGTTATTTATTTAATTATTTTATTAATAAAAATCTTAATTTATTTAAATAATATAAAATATATTATAATAAATACTTTTTTAAAGTTTATTATAAATAACTTAATAAACTTAATATTATTTAATAAACTTAAATGTATTTTATTAAACTATTTAAATCTGTATTATATTCATAAGATTTTCAAAAACTTTTATTTTTAAGGTTTTATTATTTATTTACTAGTTTTGTAATATTTATTACTTAATATAAATAACGTTATAGTAAAGTTTTAAAAAGGTTTATTTAATATATATAGATTATTAAAAGACTATAATACTTTCTTAAATAATATAATTATTTTATATTATTTATTATAATTAAAAGAAAGTATTATATTCATCTTTTACCATTATTAAATAAAGCTATTCAATCTTTTAATAATAATATTAAAGTTTCTTTATTATAATTTATATATAATCTGCCTTAATAAAATTTATAATATATAAAACCTTTGTAAATTTAATTAAATAAATTAATTAATTTCTTATAAAAGTAATATTAACTGAAATATATTAATTAATATACTTTTATTAATATTTAATAATATTATTCTATTTACTATTATATTCTTTAAAGTTTTTAATTTAATAATACTTAAAAATATAATATTTTTAAAGGTTAATAGTAAAGTTATATTTAAAGTTTTAATTTAAATTTTAATTTATACTTTAAGGTTTTAGTTTTCTATTATTTATTTTAAAAAGCTTAATTTAAAGATTTCGTTTTTATTTCTTTTATCAAATTAAGCCTTAATTTATTATTAAGTAAAAGAAATAAAATTAAAAATAAAAGTTATAATTTTTAAGATTTATATTTATTTTATATATACAATTCCTATTAATATTAAATCTTTATAAAGTTTTTAAAAAGAAAAGTAAAAGTATTAATTTTATAGTTAAAATTATAGTATATTGTTACAAGCTAACTATATTAAAGACTGGGTTATAAGAATATAGGAAAATATTAATTATCTTAACTAATTATTATAAAGTAATTACTGCGCTAAAGGTAATTACTTAAATACTTACTATACTAAATAGTATAATTATTTACTTAATTACTATACTATTATAGTAATTGCAATAACGTTTATTAAAATATTAATAATTATATATAAATCTGCTTTATATATATATAACTAGCCTATTACTTATTTAATGCAATTACTTTAATGGTAATTAATAAATTATATTTATTAAAACTGCCTACTTATAAGATTATAACTATATTACCCTATTTAATATTTATCTTTAACCTTTTTATTAATATAAATTTATAAACTATTACTTAACTACTTTTTAATTAATTTTAATATATAAACTAAGAAAGTATTTTCAACTATTAAATAACTTAAAAGAAATACTTTAAAATAATTTAAAGCTGCTTAAAAGGATTTCTTTAATAATAAAAGTAAAGCTAATAAATAAATATAGTTTATATTTACTAGCTATAATAAATTAAAAAAAAACTTAAAAATATTTTTAATAATATTAATAAAGAATATATTATGTAAAATAAATTAATATACTTAGCTTAAACAAGAAAATACTTTAATTATATTATATAATTTAAAAACTATACTTTTAATATTAAATAAAAACACTCTGCTTTTATTTAATGTTTTTATAATAAATTAAAATTAAAAGTTAAAAAAAACGATTATAAAATCTTTTATAATAAAGGGATTATTAAACTTATTAAAAGATATATAAATATAAATAATTTACTTTATAAACTTTATTTTAATATAAAGAAAATATAATAATAATTTAAATAGGTTTATAAATATTAAAGATATATAAATTAAAGTAAAAACTAATAAAAGTCTATTATTAACTTTAATAATAAAGAATTTAATTAAATAAATTTAAATACTATTTAAAAATAAAAGATAAAGGTTATTTATTATACTAAAAATAAATTAAAATATATTTTAAAGGATTATAAAGTTTTATAAAAGCTAAAAATTAACAAAGTTTAAAAGCTTAAACTAAAACTTAAATAAAAGGTTAATATACTTTTAAAAGTTATTAATTATATTCTATTTAGCTAGACTATATATTATAATAATAGCTGCTTAATTTATAAATTGTATAAAGATAAAAGCAGCTAATATTTAAAATAATTTAAACTAACATTAATAATAAACTAAAAGGGATATTAATTAAAACTTAAACCTTTAATTCTTAAACGTATATTTAAAGAAAATAAAGTAAATAAGTATTTACTATATTTAAATAGTTTAATAAAATAAAGCTTAAACTTTAAATATATAAAGTTAAAGGGGGATAATAGTATTTTAAATAAATAAATAGTTACTGTAATTAACTATTAATATTTTATTAGGTTAGGTAAGCTAAGGACCTATTATTTATTAGCGTTTATTAATGCTAAGGAGCTTTTATTTACTTATATAGCAGATACCAGTTAATATATATATTGCATAAGCAATATATTAGACTATATAGGCGCTTATAATATATATATTTTACGTTTTCCTTTATATTAACTATATATATATATAGCGAGGCTATTATAGTATATTTACTACTAGAATTAAGCTTTATTCCTATTTCTCTCTATACTTTATATAGCTATACCGCGCTCTACAATAGTTATAAGCCCGGGTAGTAACTATTAAAGTTACTAGAAACTTCCCTTAATATTATATCTTTACCTTTACTCTTTCCCTTTACCTTTAAGCTTTCAAAGCTACCTTTTATAATAGATAACGCAAGAGATATTACCTTTATAAAACTGGATTTAATAGTTTAGTGGATTAAATAAATTACTGTTTTAAATAACTATATAACTACTATAAAAATCTAGAATAAAGTTAATTTTAATCTTTTTAAGATAATAACTATTTCCCTACTTTAAAGTTATTTATTTTAGTTAAAGTAAAGGAAACTACTTTAAAAGCATTTAAAATAAAAGCTACTTTAGCAGATATTTTTATTTATTATAATAGTTTACTTTATAAGTATTAATATATTATTGCTTTATATATTAAAAAAAGGAAGGCTAAGGCAGCGATCTTTAAATAGATATAAAAGATAGTTAATACTAGTATCTATACTTTAATCCTTGCAGACCTTAAAGCTGTAACCTAAGCTATAGCCTTAGCCTCTATTACTATTAAAGCAGTTAATAAAAATAATAAAGCCTTAAACGCTAAGTTTACTATTTATTAGATTATAAGGAAGCTTAAAGAATAATTAGCTCTTTATAAAGATATAATATATAAAAACATATAGATTTTATATAAATATATTTTATATACTATAAAGTATAGGAACCTAAAGCTAAAAGTATAGTATATAAACTAGGCGCGCGTTTATATAAATGCAGTAAAGTATAAGCTATTTAAAGTTACAGGAACAGCTGCCTAAAAGGCTTTCTTAAAAGCTATTAAAATATACTATACCCTAAACTTTACTTTATACTACCTATATTATATAAATAGTTAAATTAAAAGCAGTAAAACTGCTAAAATCTTTTCCTTTAATTAGTTTAGTTAACTTGTCTTAAATAGTATATAAAATATAAAGAATTACATTTATAGACTTTATATAATACTTAGCAACCGCTTAAATAAAGCTATAGTAAATAATACTATATATTTAAAAGCCTTTGCTAGAAAGGAATACCTATATAGATAAAAAAGGTATAATTGGCCTTTAAAGGACTATAGTATACTACTCGCTGCGCTTAAGGGAAAACCTAATAAAAAAGGGAAATATATCCTTAACCTATAATAAGCTGCAGAAATTTATACTCGCTTTTAAGAAAATAAATAGTATATACTCCGCGATAAGCTTAATAAAAAGGGTATTAACTTTATAGCCTTAACTTAGGGAGGTATAGCTTTTATTAAAATAATAAGGTTATACTAAACCTTATTTATATATAGCTTTTATAAAGCTGTATATAATATAGTAATAAGGAAACGACTAAGAGTCTAATTAGGCTTATAATAAATAAATAATTAAATTGTAAATGATTTAATAGCTAGAAGCTATAGAATATCTAGTATATATACGGCCAGTACAAAAGTAATTATATAAACAATAGCTTTATCTTTTATAATAGTCCTCCGACTAAATAATAGGAATATAGTAGCAGAATTAAGTTTATGGCCTTATTTTTATTTTCCGCAAAATTCATTTATATAGGAAATTGTCTAAATCAACTTACAGCTATATAAACAGGAAACCATTTTAGTTGGATGTTTTACAATAGCTATTAATTAATTAATATACTATTAACGTCCTATAGTAAAGGCCACTAATCCCAGTAAAGCAAAAGGATATACTATACTAGGACTAGCTACAGTATTATTAATAAATATATAAGTTCCCCCTATATAGTATTTTATTGCCTTAAAAGGTATAGTCTTTTAGCTTTTCTTTTATAAATGGGTTAAGGAGTTACGCAAATCTTATATAGTATATTAAATAACTGTAGTTAACTATAGTAGGGGGTTAGCCTTTACTAATTAAAAAGAGGCTTAGTATTAGGCTGCAAGTAAAATCCTTTATAGGATAAAAGAGAGATAAAGGAAAGAATTACATAATTAATATTATAATTTATATTATAATTAATCGGGCTTCCTAATAGCGCAGGTATATTTTAGTAAAAAAGCTAAAGGCCTGTACTATTTAAAAGAAGTAGCTATAGCTGGTCCTTAATAAATAAAAGGTCAGTTTGCAGATTAAAGGGGCTAATCCTTATCACTGCGGTTTATTAATCTTCCTGCAATAAAAGATATAGTTATATACTTTCTTTTTACTGCAGCTGCAGTTTATTATTGCATTTTTATACCGGAAGCGCTTATAATATTGCGCGAAATCCCTATACTAAGACTTAGTAGCTAATAGATAGTAAAGCTCTCCCTATAAAATTATTAGTTTTTTGGGGCATTTTAAGTTAGTAGTTAATTCGAATAGGCAGTATATATTAAATATAGTCTCCTCCTACTAGCTCTTAAAGCTAATTCTTAGTTTTACCTTTATATTACGACCCGACCCTCTTATAGCTATATAAAGGTTCTAAGGCAGTATATACCTTAAAAAAATAACGGAACAACCATTTAATTAAAAAGGATCACTTGGGTCACTATAAACTATAGATTACTTAAATCACAGACTATAAGCTAAGATAATCTAATACAACTATAATCTATATATAATTTAATTACATTTACTATATATTTCTTTTATATATAAAACTAGATAAATTATAATTATTTAAGATAGTTATTTAAATATTTGTTAATATAATTGTTTACTAAAACTACCTATTTTATAAAATAATAACTATATTACCTTATTTAGTATTTATCTTTAACCTCTCTATTAATATAAACCCTATAAACCTCGGTTTAACTATTAAGAAGTACCTGGATTATGATATACTAATAACTTTTATTTAAAAGGCTATTAAAAATCTTAAACAATACCGTAAATTTATCTGCTATTGTATCTTCTTTTAATAATCCTAATACTCTACCCTTTATCCTACCTCCTCGCTAAAGATAAAATAATAATAAAGATAATAATATAAATAAAAGTAAAGATAAAGATAAAGTTAATAAAATAGAATAGTTTTGCATTTATATAAAGGAAGCCTTTTAATATATAAAAGTTAATTATATAGAATAAGAATAATACTATTAATATTTAATTACTGAAAACACTAAACTTTAATAAATAATTTATTAACAGTAAACAACTATTATAAACTTATAGAATTAGGCCTTACCTACCTTAAACTTTATACTAAATTATAAAGGAAATTAACCTTTAAAGGACTTAAAAGAGTCGCTTAAAATACAGGCCTTTAAGCCTTTTAATAGAAGTACTATAGCACTTTAACTATTTTCTACTTAACTATATAATTACTTTACCTACTTTTCAACTAGCTTTAATATAAAAACTAGTAAAGTCCTTTTAGCTATTAAATAACTTAAAAGTAATGCCTTAAAGTAGTTTAAACCTATTTAAAGGGATTTCTTTAATAATAAAAGTAAAGCTAATAAATAAATATAATTTATATTAAAAAATTATGATAACATATAGAACAGGCTAATTTGCGCAAGAGTGTACAAAATGAGTGCGCGGTTTGGCACCTCG